>JARQOD010000332.1:95295-165935 GCA_033576555.1 Oophaga sylvatica
GTAGACAAGAGGTACTGGGTTCGACTCCTGACAGTACTCCCCTCCTTCCAGGATGGCCTCTGGACATCTCAGGAGCTGGCTTATCCGGGTACCTCTGATAAAAGGCTCTTGTTAGTCTAGGAGCATGGACGTTGTCCTTGGTTCCCATGAATTTTCCTCTGGTCCGTAACCCTTCCACTGCACCAGATACTGCAGTTTACCTCTGAATTTTCGGGAGTCCAGAATCTTATCCACAATGTATTCTTCTTCACCACGGATTCTTTCTGGTGGAGGAGGTGGCTGAATTCTTCCTGGAAACGGGTTTTCACAGAAGGGTTTGAGCAAGGATATGTGAAACACTGGATGAATCTTTAGATTGTTGGGAAGTTTTAAACGAAAAGCAACCTGGTTAATTTTTGCAGAAATTTGAAAAGGTCCAATGAATTTCTGACCCAATTTGGAGGATGGCACATGTGTCTTAAGGTTTTTAGTGGACAGCCAAACTTTGTCTCCAACCTGAAGAGCAGGGGGCACTCTCCGATGTTTATCTGCTGCTTCCTTATATACTTCCTGGGTCTTGAGTAATATCTCTGATAATTCCTTCTGGGATTCCTGTAATTTTGCAAGCCTGTCATTTACAGCAGGAATGGGAGTGTTCACTGGCAGATTAGGGATAAATACTGGATGTACTCCATAATTAGCAAAAAATGGGGTTTGAGATGTAGCGCTATGTATGGAGTTGTTGTAGGCAAACTCTGCTGTTGGTAAATAGTCCACCCAGTCATCCTGAAGATAGGAAATGAAGCAACAGAGGTATTGCTCCAAAGTCTGGTTCGTTCTCTCCGTCTGGCCATTGGACTGAGGATTAAAAGCGGTAGAAAGATTCACCGTGACTCCCAAGGCTGTACAGAAACTCTTCCAAAATTTTGACGTAAACTGAACGCCTCTGTCAGACACCACGCTGTCAGGAATTCCATGTAACCTGAATACCTCTTTGATTATCAGTTCTGCAGTTTTTTCAGCAGTAGGAATTCCTTCAGTTGGAATAAAGTGGGCCATTTTTGTGAGTCGGTCCACTATGACAAGGATGACGGTCATCTGTTTGGAAGGGGGTAGTTCCACAATAAAATCCATGGAAATAGATCCCCAAGGCCTGGATGGAACTGGAAGTGGTTGCAAGAGTCCTAGAGGAGACGATCGTGGGGTTTTGTTTCGTGCGCATGTTAAACAGGTTGAAACATATTTCCTCACGTCCTTCCTACAATTAGGCCACCAAAAGAAACGAAGTAGTAAGTCTTGTGTTTTTGCAACTCCAGGATGTCCTGCCAGTTTAGAATCATGGACACTTTTGAGGACTTCAAGGCGAGAAGATTCAGGTACATATATTTTGTGTTTCTGCATCCAAAACCCCTCTTTGAATGAAAGATCGACGTCTTCCGAAGGATGGTTAAGGAAAGAGTCCTCTTGATATCCATCTTTAATTCTATTACATAGTCCTCTAGAGTGCAATATTCCAAAAAATTTTTAGGGCCTAGAATTGTATTGTCATTACTAGACCTCTCCTGAGGTTCCGAACACATCCTGGACAGGGCGTCAGCCTTGCCATTTCTTGAACCAGGCCGGTAAGAAATTATAAAATTGAATCTTGAGAAAAATAAGGCCCATCGTGCTTGTCTTGCAGACAATCTTTTTGCTGTACGGAGGAATTCAAGATTCTTGTGGTCCGTGAGGACAGTCACAGGGTGATTGGCACCTTCCAAAAGATGTCTCCACTCGGAGAAGGCAACTTTAATGGCTAACAGTTCTTTATTACCGATGTCGTAGTTCTTTTCTGCAGATGACATGGTGTGGGAAAGAAACGCACATGGGTGAAGTTGCATTTTGTCCCCAACTCGCTGAGACAGAATGGCTCCCACTACAGAGTCCGAGGCGTCCACTTCGACAGTAAATGGCAATTCAGGATTTGGGTGTACTAACAATGGAGCAGACGTAAAAAGAGTTTTCAATTTGTCAAAAGCCTCCTGTGCCTCCGGAGACCAGAAAAATGCTTTGGTCTTTTTTGTTAGTGTAGTAATTGGTAGTATGATCCGTGAAAAGTTCTTTATAAATTTTCGGTAAAAATTTGCAAATCCTATGAAACGCTGGACGTCTTTTAAATTTCTTGGAACAGGCCAGTCCACTACAGCATTGATTTTGCCGGGATCCATGCTCAGATCTTCTGGGGAGATGATATATCCCAGAAATTGGATACTGGTTTGTTCAAACTTACATTTTTCAAGTTTAATGTAAAGATGGTTCTCCTGTAGTCGTTCCAAGACTAACTGGACGTGCCTGCGATGCTCTTCCAAGGTGTCTGAAAATATAAGAATGTCATCGAGATAAGCCACAACGAATTGGTCCAAGAAATCTCGAAATACATCATTAATAAAATGTTGAAAGGTGGCTGGGGCATTGCTAAGGCCAAAGGTCATAACAAGAGATTCAAAATGTCCATATCTCGTTCTGAAGGCGGTCTTCCACTCATCTCCTGGGCGAATCCGTATGAGGTTGTAAGCCCCTCTAAGGTCCAGCTTCGTAAAGATTTTCGCAGAACGGAGTCTCTCAAATAGTTCAGGAATCAAGGGTAGCGGGTAGCGATTCTTGATAGTGATATTATTCATCTCTCTGTAGTCAATACATGGCCGCAGAGTGGAGTCTTTCTTTTCAACAAAGAACAGGGGTGCCCCAGCTGGAGATGTGGAAGGTCGAATAAAGCCTTTCTCTAAATTTTCATCCAGGAACTTTCTTAATACCTTCAATTCAGGTTCGGAAAGATTGTAAATCCGTCCAAATGGAATGGTTGCTCCTGGCAGCAATTCAATGGGACAGTCGTAAGGACGGTGAGGAGGTAATTGATCTGCTTTCTTCTTACTGCAGACATCAGAGAACTGCTGATATTGAGGTGGTAGTTTCTCTTCCTTCTCATGCGAAATCTCAGAGATTTGGACTTGTTGGAGAACAGGGGGTTCCTTATGACAATTATTCTTACAGTAGTCAGATGGAAAGGTGATGGTCCTTGATGCCCAGTTGATAGAAGGGTTATGGACTGAAAACCAGGGGATCCCTAGAATAACCGGAAATTTCGGAGATGAAATAAGGTGGAAACTGACAGCTTCATGATGATCCGGTTCGATACAAATCTCCAGTTCGATTGTCTCATGCGTGACAGGTCCAGAAGACAAGGGTGATCCATCCACCGTTTCCATTTCAATTGGTGTGGATTTGGTCCTACTGGAAATATTATTATCACGTGTAAATTTTAAGTCCATAAAATTCCCTCCTGCTCCCGAATCCAACAGGGCAGAGCATTGTATTTTTTGGGTGCCCATTACAACCTGAATGGGGATTACAAAATGAGATGATGTAGTATGTATTTTGTCTATTTCTGGCGTTACTGATGAGATAGTCTGCAAGATGGAATCCGACTGCTGAGAAAGGTCCGTATTGCTGGCAGACCTGTTGTTGGTAAAGGCTATAGTCCTTTTGTTAGGACAGTTGATGGCATAGTGTCCAGGGTCCCCACAATAGAGGCAGAGATGTTCTGCACGTCGCCTCTCCTTCTCCTGTGCAGAGAGTGGTCTTCGGATGACGTCGATCTGCATCGGTTCAGACACGCCTTGCGTCTTTTCTTGGTGGTCCGATGCTGAAAATGAGAAGCCAGGGCTATTCCCAAGTGCTCGCAGTCTCTCCTTTCTCCTTTCAGTAAGTCTCTGGTCAATCCGGATACATAGTTGAATAAAGTCCTCCAACTGGTCAGGGGTCTCAACCCTGGCAAGCTCGTCTTTCACTGGTTCTGATAACCCTCGTCGAAATTGACTTCTCTGGGCCGCTGGATTCCAGGTGGTGTCGGCCACCCAGCGATGGAACTCCGATGTGTATTCCGCAACAGAGCGACGTCCTTGGCGCAAATTATGTAATTTGGTTTCTGCTGCGGCGCAGCGGTTTGGGTCATCAAAAACTTGATTCATAGCTGCGGTGAAGGCTTCCAGGTCATTAAGGAGGTCATAGTCCTTTTCTACATAAGGTGAAGCCCAAGCAAGAGCTTCATCCGTCAGGAGATTTATCATGAAAAAAACTTTCTTCCTCTCACTGGTAAAGGGAGCAGGTTGCATCTGGAAGTATATGCGGCATTGATTGAGGAATCCTCGGTACTGCTTGCGATCCCCACTGAACTTTGCAGGCAGCGGCAGCCGCGCGTTTGATTCGGACCCTGAATTGCGCACGTCCAGAAGTTGTTTTTGTAGCTCAATTACTTCCTGTTGTATCGCCGTGAAATCAGTTTGTAACTTGGCATATTTTCCTTGAGAGTCAGTACAAAAACTTTGAAGCTCCGTAACTTGCCGTCTCAGGGTGTTCACAGCGGACTCCATTTTGGCGCGAGATTATTCTGTCAAGATCCCGTCTGGGTTGGAGCCGATGTTACTGCAAACACTAGGGGAAGCAGAGGCAGGTAGCGTAGTCAGAAGGCAGCCGGAGGTCGGTACACAGGAGAGCAGTGTTTGTAGCAATGGATCAGGCGGAGAGCGTAGTCAGAAGGCAGGCCGAGGTCGGTTCACAGGAGAGCAGTGTTTGTAGCAATGGATCAGGCGGAGAGCGTAGTCAGAAGGCAGCCGGAGGTCGGTTCACAGGAGAGCAGTGTTTGTAGCAATGGATCAGGCGGATAATGTAGTCAGGTGGCAGCCGGAGGTCGGTACACAGGAGAGCAGTGTTTGTAGCAATGGATCAGGCGGAGAGCGTAGTCAGAAGGCAGGCCGAGGTCGGTTCACAGGAGAGCAGTGTTTATAGCAATGGATCAGGCGGAGAGCGTAGTCAGAAGGCAGGCCGAGGTCGGTTCACAGGAGAGCAGTGTTTGTAGCAATGGATCAGGAGGAAACGCTTGACTAAAGGCTTGGAGCTCAATAATCTCGCAATGACACACCACAGGGCCAGGTTTATATAGGGTGTGTAATTGGCAATCAGAGGCCCAATCAAGAGAGCACTAGGTGTAGCCAATCAGGAAGAACAGTCAATGGTATCTGGGTTCAGCAAGGAACTTTGCAGCCAGCAGAATAGCTCAGATGGTAGAGCTGCTGGCCAGTAGACAAGAGGTACTGGGTTCGACTCCTGACACTGGCTCTCTACGTACCCGCCGTCGGCCCCTGGCTCTCTACGTACCCGCCGTCGGCCTCTGGCTCTCTACGTACCGCCGTCGGCTTCTGGCTCTCTACGTACCCTCCGTCGGCCTCTGGCTGTCTACGTACCCGCCGTCGGCCCCTGGCTCTCTACGTACCCGCCGTCGGCCCCTGGCTCTCTACGGCCCCCCGTCGGCCCCTGGCTCTCTACGTACCCGCCATCGGCCCCTTGCTCTCTACGTACCCGCCGTCAGCCCCTGGCTCTCTACGTACCCGCCGTCAGCCCCTGGCTCTCTACGTACCCGCCGTCGGCCCCTGGCTCTCTACGTACCCGCCGTCGGCCTCTGGCTCTCTACGTACCCCTCGTCGGACCCTGGCTCTCTACGTACCGGCCGTCGGCTCATGGCTCTCTACGTACCCGCCGTCGGCCTCTGGCTCTCTACGTACCCGCCGTCAGCGTCTGGCTCTCTACGTACCCGCCGTCGGCCTCTGGCTCTCTACGTACCAGTCGTCGGCCTCTGGCTCTCTACGTACCCGCCGTCGGCCTCTAGCTCTCTACGTACCCGCCGTCAGCCCCTGGCTCTCTACGTACCCGCCGTCAGCCCCTGGCTCTCTACGTACCCGCCGTCGGCCCCTGGCTCTCTACGTACCCGCCGTCAGCCCCTGGCTCTCTACGTACCCGCCGTCAGCCCCTGGCTCTCTACGTACCCGCCGTCGGCCCCTGGCTCTCTACGTACCCGCCGTCGGCCTCTGGCTCTCTACGTACCCCTCGTCGGACCCTGGCTCTCTACGTACCGGCCGTCGGCTCATGGCTCTCTACGTACCCGCCGTCGGCCTCTGGCTCTCTACGTACCCGCCGTCAGCGTCTGGCTCTCTACGTACCCGCCGTCGGCCTCTGGCTCTCTACGTACCAGTCGTCGGCCTCTGGCTCTCTACGTACCCGCCGTCGGCCTCTAGCTCTCTACGTACCCGCCGTCGGCCTCTGGCTCTCTACGTACCCGCCGTCGGCCTCTGGCCCTGTTATGGGGAGGCGGGATACCTCTGTACAGATAAGTTGGGTGACAGACCCCCGCTGGCGTTGCGAGGGGGGCCGATAACTGCGCTTTATTTAGAACTAATGTGTAAACGCCAGGAATATGCAGAACGTTGTTGCCTTTTCTGGGATAATGGAGTGCTGGGACCCCACGAGTCAACTGGGTCCACTGAGCATTCCAGAAGGACCATGTGCTCATCATGGTGTTCATGGGCTCGTACACATGAATGGTCCAGAGCCATCTGCTTCCGATTTACTATGAGCGATGCTGATATTGGTGAGCGGGTGTCAGACCATTAACAGCTGAGCAGGGGTTCATATTCTGCTTACAGCGAACCTTGCGCATTGTGAGTGCAGCTCTGGCTGTGGCTAGAGCATTGTGAGTGCAGCTCTGGATGTGGCTAGAGCATTGTGAGTGCAGCTCTGGCTGTGGCTAGAGCATTGTGAAAAGCGGATGCACTTCTAGGTGTTGGACAGTGTCACCGCCACCCGTGGAGCTGCCGTTGACTCTGGTGTCCTCCATATTTTCTGACTTCTGAGATTGTGGCTACGTCTGTCCCAGTAAACCAGACAGTTGTCACTAATGAACGCTTGGTGTTTTTTTCACCCAGTGACCCCGACGCCATTGAGCAGTTTGGGAACAATTACTCTACATACAGACCGGGCTTCCTGAAAACGCGGCCATGACAGTCAGGTCACTCCCACTATGTGACGCAGTGAGCAGTTCTCTGGACGGCTGCTCACATGTAAATCTTTATTTTCACTCTGCCAATCTCAGTCATTCAAATAATCAGAGTTTATCGGCCATGAAAGGGTTGAAATTAGCAAAAAAAATGTTTAGGGGAAAAAAAGCATTTTGGGCGAGATTAGTGGATGCATGGTCCTGGCGCCAGGATCCCACCCATCTGCCTGTGTGCTAGAGACCCCACGTACAGTGATGTGCGAGTAACCTGCAGCCGCTGACCGCGTCACCTGCCACCCGCTGACCGCGTCGCCTGCCCCCTGCTGACCGGGTCACCTGCCACCCGCTGACTGCGTCGCCTGCCCCCTGCTGATCGCATCACCTGCCCCCTGCTGACCGCGTCGCCTGCCCCTGCTGACCGCATCGCCTGCCCCCTCTTTGCTGAAAGTGACTAGACAGGTGAAGACGGCGTCATCAGGAAGTGTCACAGAAGGCTTTATTCCTCCATATAGTTATGACGTTTCTACCCGTCTGGTCTTTCTGGCTGACATCTGCCTCGTACACACATAAAGTACTTCTATATGACACTCCCTGATGACGCCGTCTATACTTGATTCTGTGGATGTTACATGGCGTCAGTCCCTCTGATACATTTTCACTATGGTGCCGTCTTCAGTGGGTTCTGTAGATGTTACATGGCGTCAGTCCCTCTGATACATTTTCACCATGGTGCCGTCTTCAGTGGGTTCTATGGATGTTACATGGTGTCAGTCCCTCTGATACATTTTCACCATGGTGCCGTCTTCAGTGGGTTCTGTGGATGTTACATGGCGTCAGTCCCTCTGATACATTTTCACCATGGTGCCGTCTTCAGTGGGTTCTATGGATGTTACATGGCGTCAGTCCCTCTGATACATTTTCACCATGGTGCCGTCTTCAGTGAGTTCTGTGGATGTTACATGGCGTCAGTCCCTCTGATACATTTTCACTATGGTGCCGTCTTCAGTGGGTTCTGTTGTGAATGTGTTAGAAATGAATTCTGAGCAGAAGCTCCCTCTGGTGGTTACAAACGGTACTGAACCATTCAATGAGGATTGGCAATCAGGAGTTACAGACTGGTCTTATATAAGGGAGGTTCCCTCCCATCATGGTTGCCGGTGATCAATTGTTCTTGTCTCAACTGTGGTTCCTGGTTCACTTGGAAGCTTGCTGAGTCTTGCCTCTTCTCCTGCTCTCAGATAAGATATTTTCTGTTTTTTGTTTTTGTGCTTGCCATTTGCATATTTCTCTGCATTTCTGTGAGGTTAGCCAGGTTTTCCCCCCCGAGGGGCTTGGGCTCCTCTCAGTTCTTCTGGAGCCACTGTTGTTTGTTCATTTGCCTTTTCCAGTTTTTTCAGTGGCTGCGGCTTGGTTTTGTTACACTAGAGAACTAATTTAGGTGGTAGAGGTCGTGTGATCTCAGGTGTTTTTGCAATTAGTAGAGTTGGTATTTTTTAGGGTTTTTTGGATTGCAGTAAGTGTCCTTCCAATCCTTTTCTGTCTAGGAAGATTGGGCCCCAACATTTGCTCATACTATTTTCTGTCTGTGTCTGTATTTCCTCTTGTCTAACCGCCATTACATTTTTGGGGGCTTCCTATGTTCTTTGGGGATCTGCTGCGGGGCAGATAGCTTTCCTCTTTCTTTCTTTAGGTGTAGTTAACCTCTCAGGCTGTGACGAGGCGTCTAGGACCAACTTAGGAACGCTCCACGGCTGCCTTTAGTTGTGGTGGTTAGTCAGGGTACTGCAATCCAGTAGATTCCAACCTCTCTGGTGTATTGCCGTTTTTGCCTGCTCTCCTCAGCTACCAAATCATAACAGTATCACCGGCCAAACTGAAAATTATATGGTACTTAACAGAAGGGAAAAATAGTAAAAGGAAAAAGAAAAAAGGAAGTTGTCAGAAATTTTTTTTTTTTCTCTGTTGCATTTTTTCCCTCTTTTTCCCTGGGTGCTGAGGAGGATTTTTTTTTCTCTCAATGGAGTTTGCACAGTTGTCTGGCCGTGTGGATCAGCTTGCCACTGAAGTTCGGAGTATTGCTACCCATCTTGCAGGGTTACCGGTTGTGGAACCTAGGATCCCCATGCCAGATTTATTTTTGGGGGATCGAGCTAGATTTCTGAATTTCAAAAATAACTGTAAGTTGTTTTTTGCCTTAAAGCCTAAGTCCTCAGGGAACGCAGCGCAGCAGGTTCAAATTGTCATCTCTCTCCTGCGCAGCGATCCTCAGGATTGGGCTTTTTCCCTGACACCTGGGGACCCTGTTTTGAGAAATGTTGATGCATTTTTTCTGGCTCTGGGGTTATTGTACGATGAACCTAATGTCACTGATCAAGCTGAAAAAACCTTGTTGGCATTAAATCAGGGGCTTGAGGAGGCTGAGTTGTACTCTCAGAAATTCCGAAAGTGGGCAGTCCTGACCAAATGGAATGATGATGCTTTGGCAGCCCTTTTTCGGAAGGGTCTGTCAGAGAATGTAAAAGATGTTATGGTGGGTTTCTCTGCTCCCTCTGGTCTCAATGATTCTATGTCATTAGCGATTCAAATTGACAGACGTTTGCGTGAGCGTAGAGGTATGCGTGGAATAGTGTTGCCTTGTGAACCAGCTTCCGAACCCATGCAGTGTGATAGAGTGGCTTCTGGGGCACAGCGTCATGAGTTTCGAAAACGCAATGGGTTATGTTTCTACTGTGGTGACGCCTCTCATGCTATTTCAGTCTGCCCTAAGCGGGGAAGACGTTTTGCACGCTCAGTTGTCTTGGGTAGTGTTCAGACTACATTTCTGTTGACTGTTACCCTGATTTGCTCCCTGTCCACATTTTCTGCTCAGGCTTTTGTTGATTCGGGAGCAGCTATTAACCTGATGGATTTTGATTTTGCTAAACGTTGTGGGTTTCCCTTGATACCCCTACGGTAGTCTATTCCCCTACTTGAGATTGATTCTACCCCTTTGGCTGAGAATAAACCCCAGTTCTCTACTCAGGTGATAATGAGGGTTGAACCTGATCATCAGGAGAGTTGCAAATTTTTGGTGCTGTATAATCTGCATGACATTATTGTACTAGGTTTCCCTTGGTTACAGTCTCATAATCCTGTTTTGGATTGGAAATCTGTGTCTGTAACCAGTTGGGGCTGCCAATGTGTTAATGCCAACACTCCTGTTTTTTCTGCCTCTCCCCAGGCTCAGGATGTTCCTGACTTTTTGTTTGATTTTTCTGATGTGTTTAGCGAAAGTAAATCCGCATCCTTGCCCCCTCACAGGAGCTATGACTGCGCTATTGAATTAGTGCCTGGTAGTAAATTCCCTAAAGGTCGCCTTTTTAACTTGTCTGTACCTGAACATGACGCTATGCGGTCTTATATCAAGGAGTCATTGGAGAAGGGTCATATCAGACCATCCTCTTCACCCTTGGGTGCCGGTTTTTTCTTTGTGGCCAAAAAGGATGGTTCATTAAGGCCGTGTATTGATTATCGTCTCTTGAACAATATCACTGTGAAATATCAATATCCGTTACCCTTGATTTCTGACCTGTTTTCCAGGGTGAAAAGTGCTACTTGGTTTACCAAGCTTGACCTCAGGGGGGCGTATAACCTTATTCACATTAAGCACGGGGATGAATGGAAGACTGCGTTTAATACCCCAGAGGGGCATTTTGAGTACCTAGTGATGCCCTTTGGGCTCACTAATGCTCCTTCCGTCTTCCAGTCCTTCATGAATGACATTTTCAGGGATTTTGTGGATAAATTTCTGATTGTTTATTTGGATGATATCTTGATTTTTTCCAATGACTGGGACTCTCATGTGAAACATTTTCGGACTGTGTTCCAGATTTTGAGAGAGAATGCTCTCTATGTGAAGGGATCAAAGTGTCTTTCTGGCGTACAGAGGATCTCATTTCTGGGATTCATTTTGTCCCCATCTGTTATTGAAATGGACCCGGTCAAGGTTCAGGCCATCTGTGATTGGGTCCAACCTACTTCATTAAAGGCTCTTCAGAGATTCTTGGGTTTTGCCAATTTTTATCGTAAATTTATTGGTAATTTCTCTGTTATTGTTAAACTATTGACTGATTTGACCAAAAAGGGTTCTGATGTGGTGAATTGGCCTCCTGAGGCAGTCTCTGCGTTTCAGGAACTTAAGCAGAGATTCACTTCTGCTCCTGTTCTACGGCAGCCTGATGTTTCTCTGCCATTTCAGGTGGAGGTTGATGCCTCTGAAATTGGGGCAGGTGCCGTTTTGTCCCCAAAGAGATCCAGAGACCTCTAAAAGTAACCCTTGTGCCTTTTTCTCTCGAAAATTTTCTCCAACTGAACGTAATTATGACGTGGGTAATCGGGAGTTATTGGCCATGAAGTGGGCTTTTGAAGAGTGGAGACATTGGCTGGAGGGAGCCAAACATCAGGTGGTGGTCCTCACGGACCATAAGAATCTGGTTTATCTGGAATCAGCCGAGCGACTTAATCCTAGACAGGCCAGGTGGGCCTTGTTTTTCACACGTTTTAATTTTGTGGTTTCCTTTCTTCCTGGCACTAAGAATGTTAAGGCGGATGCCCTCTCGAGGAGTTTCCTTGCGGACTCTCCTAAGTTATCTGATCCTGCTGTTATTTTGAAAGAGGGTGTAGTTCTTTCCGCCATCTCGCCCAATTTGAGACTGGCTCTGGAAGGGTGTCAGGAGGATAAACCCGAGCGCTGCCCTATTGGGAAATTGTTTGTCCCAGACCAGTGGAAAAAGTGTGATGTCTGAGATTCATTGTTCTGCGTTTGCTGGTCATCCCGGAATTTTTGGTACCAGAAACTTGGTTAGTCGGTCCTTTTGGTGGCCTACTTTGTCACGTGACGTCAGGGAATTTGTGCAGTCCTGCGGGACTTGCTCTCGCTCTAAGCCTTGCTCTCGCTCTAGTGGTTTGTTGATGCCATTGCCTGTGCCCAAGAGACCATGGACCCATATCTCTATGGATTTAATTTCCGACCTCCCTGTTTCTCAGAGAATGACCGTTATCTGGGTGATTTGTGATAGGTTTTCCAAAATGATACATCTTGTGCCATTACCTAAGTTGCCTTCCTCCTCCGAATTGGTGCCTTTGTTCCTTCAGCACGTGGTTCGGTTACACGGCATTCCTGAGAACATTGTGTCTGACAGAGGAGTCCAGTTTGTTTCCATATTTTGGAGTCCAGTTTGTTTCCAGATTTTGGAGGACTTTTTGTTCTAAACTTGGTGTTCAATTGTCTTTCTCCTCAGCTTTTCATCCTCAGACCAATGGACAAACTGAGAGAACAAACCAGACATTGGAGACTTATCTGAGATGCTTTGTGTCTGCTGATCAAGATGACTGGGTCTCTTTTTTGCCTTTGGCTGAGTTTGCTCTTAATAATAGGGCTAGCTCTGCCACTTTGATGTCTCCATTTTTCTGCAATTTTGGGTTTCACCCTCGATTTTCTTCGGTACAGATGGAGGCTTCTGTCTGTCCAGGTGTTGACTCTGTTGTGGAGCGTATGCAGCAGATTTGGGACCAGGTAGTGGAGAGGTTGTCCCTCTCTCAGGAGAGGGCCCAGCGGTTTGCCAACCGGCATAGGACTGATGGTCCTCGGTTTGAAGTGGGGGACTTGGTCTGGTTGTCCTCAAGAAATATCCCTATGAGAGATGCATCTCCTAAGTTTAAGCCTAGGTTCATTGGACCTTATAAGATCATGGAGATTCTTAATCCTGTTTTCTTTCGTTTACTTCTTCCAGGGACATTTAAGATCTATAACGTGTTCCACAAGTCCTTATTGAAGAGGTTTGTCGAGCCAGTGGTTCCTATGGCTGCGCCTCCTGACCCTGTTTTGGTTGAGGGCAATCTGGAGTATGTGGTTGAGAAAATATTGGATTCTCGTTTTTCTAGACGGAAACTCCAGTATTTGGTTAAGTGGAGAAGTTATGGTCAGGAGGACAATTCTTGGGTGTTTGCTTCGGACATCCATGCTAGGAGACTGATCTGTGCGTATCACAGAGCTCATCCTGACCGACCTGGTTGCCCAAATGAGGGTTCGGTGACCCCTCCTCAAGGGGGGGGTACTGTTGTGAATGTGTTAGAAATGAATTCTGAGCAGAAGCTCCCTCTGGTGGTTACAAACGGTACTGAACCATTCAATGAGGATTGGTAATTAGGAGTTACAGACTGGTCTTATATAAGGGAGGTTCCCTCCCATCATGGTTGCCGGTGATCAATTGTTCTTGTCTCAACTGTGGTTCCTGGTTCACTTGGAAGCTTGCTGAGTCTTGCCTCTTCTCCTGCTCTCAGATAAGATATTTTCTGTTTTTTGTTTTTGTGCTTGCCATTTGCATACTTCTCTGCATTTCTGTGAGGTTAGCCAGGTTTCCCCCCCCCCCCCCCCCCGGAGGGCGTGGGCTCCTCTCAGTTCTTCTGGAGCCACTGTTGTTTGTTCATTTGCCTTTTCTAGTTTTTTTTTCTGTGGCTGCGGCTTAGTTTTGTTACACCAGAGAACTAATTTAGGTGGTAGAGGTCGTGTGATCTCAGGTGTTTTTGCAATTAGTAGCATTGTTTTTTTTTAGGGTTTTTTTTGGATTGCAGTAAGTATCCTTCCTATCCTTTTCTGTCCAGGCAGTTTGGGCCCCAGCGTTTGCTCATACTATTTTCTGTCTGTGTCTGTATTTCCTCTTGTCTAACCGCCATTACATGTTTGGGGGCTTCCTATGTTCTTTGGGGATCTGCTCCGGGGCAGATAGCTTTCCTCTTTCTATCTTTAGGTGTAGTTAACCTCTCAGGCTGTGACGAGGCGTCTAGGACCAACTTAGGAACGCTCCACGGCTGCCTTTAGTTGTGGTTAGTCAGGGTACTGCAATCCAGTAGATTCCAACCTCTCTATTGTATTGCCGTTTTTGCCTGCTCTCCTCAGCTACCAAATCATAACAGGGTTCTGTGGATGTTACATGGCGTCAGTCCCTCTGATACATTTTCACTATGGTGCCGTCTTCAGTGGGTTCTGTGAATGTTACATGGCGTCAGTCCCTCTGATACATTTTCACCATGGTGCCGTCTTCAGTGGGTTCTGTGGATGTTACATGGCATCAGTCCCTCTGATACATTTTCACCATGGTGTCGTCTTCAGTGGGTTCTGTGGATGTTACATGGCGTCAGTCCCTCTGATACATTTTCACCATGGTGCCGTCTTCAGTGGGTTCTGTGGATGTTACATGGCGTCAGTCCCTCTGATACATTTTCACCATGGTGCCGTCTTCAGTGGGTTCTGTGGATGTTACATGGCGTCAGTCCCTCTGATACATTTTCACCATGGTGCCGTCACTTTGTGAGGATGAGGAGGAGTCAATGGAGGAGGAAGACCGCTCCAGAGGGAGGTACACAATGCTCTAGTAGTCAGTATGTACAGTGAGGGTGGGGTGATGCAGAGCAGGCAGAGATGACGCCTCTTGCAGGGGACAGCGTTTCTTGGCCAGTTGGGAGTCTGCAGCACATGGTTGATTTCCTGCTGCAGTGCCTGAGAAACGACCGCCGCATCGCCCACATTCTCACCACGTCTGATTATTGGGTGTACACCCTCCTAGACCCTCGCTACCGGGACAACTTACAAAGCCTCATCACACCGTTGAACTGGGAGCGTAAAATGCGGGAGTACCAAGACACACTGGTGCAATCCATCATGTTCTCCATTCCAGCCGAGAGCACTGCTGCTGCTACTGCTTTACAAAGCAGCTCTGTGTGTCGAGGCAGTGGAGGAAGCTCTGCACCAAGAGGGAGCAGAAGCAGCGCCTCTACACAGGGCAAGACCAGTATGGCCTGAATGTGGCGAAGTTTTGTGGCAGCGCCACAAATGTCTACACCATCCGAGACGGCTCCAGTCAGCAGGAGGCAACGTTTCCGTCAGATGGTGACAGACTACATGTCTTTCCCTCTCAGTGTACTCCCAGACGGCTCTTCCCCATTCAAGTTTTGGGTCTCTAAGCTGGATACATGGCCAGAGCTTAGCCAGTATGCATTGGAGGTGCTGGCTTGCCCTGCTGCTAGTGTGTTATCGGAGCGTGTCTTTAGTGCCGCAGGTGGTGTACTAACAGACCGTCGCATGCGACTATCCTCCGATAACGTTGACCGGCTTACTTTTCTGAAAATGAACAAGGCATGGATCTCGCCTGAATTTGCCTGTCCGGTTTCCGATTAAATAACTGGTTGGCAACAGAATCCATGTCTCCTGTTCTGTTCATCTTTCTACCACCTGAACTCTACTCCCTGGGCTACAACACTGCCAGTTGCTGCTCAGAAGTGCCGTGTCCACAGACCAATACACAAGCTCCTGTGTTAGTGGGGTTCAGTAACGCCAGCTGTTCCCTTGCTGTGTGTCCGGCAATAAGTCTCCTGCTCCCTCCACATGCACACATCAGATGTCTAACTTGCTCCACATAGAGAAGAGCCGACACCCTGATTGATATGCTCAAAGCCAGAAAAACGGCAGCTTTACTACCATAAAATGATGAATTGTATCCCAAATATGTACAGATATACATTTTAAATATAAGCGCATATATGCACATGGCGAGTACAAATGCAACCAAAAAAGCCTACATAGGGTATAGGGGTTGAAATGAATGCATACAAGTACATTTCATAATCCATTATTGCTGCTTAAGGAACGGTATCTACACCTGTAATATACTGCAGACATTGAATGTAGGACTAGTCATCATCATCATCATGACTTATATACGTGACAGTACAAAATACACAGATTGAGGACAACTGTAAGTTCACACCCCATATATGAAAGTTCCTGCATGGAATCCTGATAAGACGCAATAATCATGCATAACCTCTAAAAAGTGCATAGTGAAATGTCACGCTGTATAGCAGATATATATATGTGATGACAATAATCTATATCAAAAGGGCAACATACTATATAACATGCGCATAACTATATGATAACATAGATTTACCTGACAGAAAGTCCAGTGGGTCAATACGGAATCCGTTATACGCTGTCTCCGGCTAGAGGGTGACCGGGGTCTAAGCTGACCCTAACTGGGGTCCTAACTAATCCCTCAACCTGGAGGTACTGTTAAAGGTACAGAGGTCCAGGCCACCAGCGTAAACCCTGTCTCCTATCAATCCCTGCCAACTGTATTCTAGTCCTAAGAAGGACCCTGAATACCACCAAAGGGAATGACCAGGTAACGGTTAATGAACAGAAAGACATACAAGAAAGACAAGAAATAAAGTAAATAAAGTCTTACATACAACACTCACACACAGTAGGAACACCTTAGGTCTCAGAGATAAACTATAAGCTGTAAGAGTAAAAACAACTAAGGAGCTCTTAGCTTAAGTATTCTCAGAACCGATCCAGTCGGCTAAACTACATGAATGCTTTCACCGGCATCAAACACCCAGACTGGCAGGAATATAAAGGAAACTAATTAGAACATAATCCAAAGCAGCCGGGCGAGGCTGGACCTAGTCTTAGCAAAGAGCTAGGTAAAATTAACTCTCTCATTACCAAACACAAAGAAACAGCAGCTCAGCTGTGAGAAGTCAGAATGTGCAATCGCGACGATCTTCGTGGCGATGCACCCATGACATGAAAACACCAATGTATACCTGCAAGTGCATGTGAAACAACGCCAAAGGATAGAAAATGTTTATGCTATCTAGGTAACACAGTGCATAGCGACTGATGGACAATGGCGATATAATACTGTACCTCAATAAAGGCAGCGGCACCCCGTCATGCTTGTTTTGCTTGTAGCTTCTTCAAGAGGGGACGTGCGTGTTTGGTTGCTCATAGGTGCATGTTTATACAGGAAATCATTCATGATGGTGGCTTTGGAGCGGCCCTACCGCAAGTCAGCATCATATGACGGCCAGACGCTCCCCTACCTGACGCGTCAGAGCAGGAAGGCAGTGTGGGCGGAAAAAGCGTCGCGCAAGCATACATGCACTTCCCCTCTTCAACTTTCTGCAAGCGAAAAGCGCATGAGTGGTGCCGCAGCCTTTATTGACGTAGAGTATATCGCCATTCGCCATCACTGGCTATGCACTCTCTGATACATAGATAGCATATACCTTTGCTATCCGTTGGCGTTGTTTCACCTGCACTTGCAGGCACACGGAGCAATTTTCACTATGCACGATGCATTTTTTATCGGTTATGCTTGATCATTGATTATTGCGCCATATTATCATGATTACATGCTGGACATTTAATATATGGGGTGTCAAGTAACAGTTTTCCTCAATGAGTGTATTTTTAACTGTCACATATAACTTGTAATGATGATGATGACTAGAACTACATCCATTGTCTGCACTATATTACGGGTGTACATAGCGTTCCTTAGGCAGCATTAATTTATTATGAAATGTACTTGTATGCATTCATTTCAACCCCTATACGTTTTTGTTTTTTTTGGGTTGCATTTCTTGTCGCCATGTGCATATATGCGTTTATATTTTAAATGTCTTTATTTCAATATTTTTGAATTCAATTCATCATTTTATGATAGTAGTAAAGCTTACGTTTCTCTTGTTTGGAGTATATACATTTTGAAGTGCCACGGACCAAGGCAACTACTCTATATGGGATTTCTACACCCTCCTTGACCCTGGGCTTCAACATCGCCAGTTGCTGCTCAGAAGTGCTGTATGCACAGAGAAAAACACTCGCTCCTGTGTTTGTGGGGTTCAGTAACGCCAGCTGTTCCCTGCTGTGTGTCCGGCAATAATTCCTGCTACCTCCAAATAAAAGTTACAACAGAGATTACAGTTGCTCATACTAGGCCTCAGCCTACACCCTCCTTGACCCTGGGCTTCAACACCGGCAGTTTCTGCTCAGAAGTGCTGTATGCACAGAGGAAAACACTAGCTCCTGTGTTTGTGTGGTTCAGTAACGCCAGCTGTTCCCCTGCTGTGTGTCCGGCAATAATTCCTGCTACCTCCAAATAAAAGTTACAACAGAGATTACAGTTGCTCATACTAGACCTCAGCCTACACCCTCCTTGACCCTGGGCTTCAACACCGCCAGTTGATGCTCAGAAGTGCTGTATGCACAGAGGAAAACACTAGCTCCTGTGTTTGTGTGGTTCAGTAACGCCAGCTGTTCCCCTGCTGTGTGTCCGGCAATAATTCCTGCTACCTCCAAATAAAAGTTACAACAGAGATTACAGTTGCTCATACTAGGCCTCAGCCTACACCCTCCTTGACCCTGGGCTTCAACACCGGCAGTTGCTGCTCAGAAGTGCTGTATGCACAGAGGAAAACACAAGCTCCTGTGTTAGTGGGGTTCAGTAACGCCAGCTGTTCCCCTGCTGTGTGTCCGGCAATAATTCCTGCTACCTCCACATGCTCAAAACAACATCAGATGTCTAACTTGCTCCACATAGGGATGAGGCTACACCCTGATTGATATGCTCAAAACGAGAAAAACGGCAGCTTTCAAAACATAAAATGATTAATCGTTGTCCCAAATATGTTCCAAAATACTTTTTAAATATAAGTGCATATATGCACATGGCGAATACAAATGCAAACAAAAAAGCCTACATGTGGTATAGGGGTTGAAATGAATGCATACAAGTACATTTCATAATCCATTGGTGCTTGAGGAACGGGATCTACACCTGTAATATAGAGCAGACAATGGATGTAGGACTACTCATCATCATTACTTATATTTGTGACAGTACAAAATACACTGATTTAGGCCAACTCTTAGTTCACACCCCATATATGAAAGGTCCAGCATCTAATCCTGATAATAAGGCGCAATAATCATGCATAACCTATAAAAAGTGTATCGTGCATAGTGACAATAGCAAGTTATACCTGCAAGTGCAGGTGAAACAACGCCAATTGATAGAAAAGGTTTATGCTATCTAGGTATCAGAGTGCATAGCGACTGATGGACAATGGCGATATAATACTGTACCTCAATAAAGGCTGCGGCACCCCTCACGCGTGTTTCGCTTGTAGCTTCTTCAAGAGGGGACGTGCGTGTATGTTTGCTCATAGGTGCATGTTTAGAGAGTAAAGCAGTCATGATGCCGGCTTTGTGTCGGCGCTACGCTAGCGCTGACGAAAGCTGCGCAACGTGACTGCAAGTCAGCGTCATATGACGCACAGACGCTCCCCTACCCAACGCGTCAGAGCAGGAAGCCAGTCTGTGCGTCAAAACCAACGCGCAAGCATACATGCACTTCCCCTCTTCAACAAGCTACAAGCCAAACGAGCGTGAGTGGTGCCGCAGCCTTTATTGAGGTAGAGTATTATATCGCCATTCGCCATCAGTGGCTATGCAGTCTGATAGCTAGCATATACCTTATCTATCCATTGGCATGGTTTCACCTGCACTGGCAGGCAAACATAGCAATTTTCACTATGCACGATGCACTTTTCCTAGGTTATGCTTGATCATTGATTATTGCGCCATATTATCAGGATTACATGCTGGACCTTTAATATATGTGCTGTGAACTAACATTTTTCCTCAATGACTGTATTTTTTACTGTCACATATAACTTGTAATGATGATGATGACTAGTACTACATCCATTGTCTGCACTATATTACGGGTGTACATAGCGTTCCTTGTTATGAATGTGCTAGAGATGGTTTCTGAGCAGAGGCTCCCTCTGGTGGTTACAGACAGTACTGAACCTTTCAGCGAGGTATGGCAATCTGGGATCACTGACTGGTCTAATATAAGGGAGGTTCCCTCCCATGATGGTTGCCGGTGATCAATTGTTCTTGTCTCAATTGTTGTTCCTGGTTCATTTGGAAGTTTGCTGAGTCTTCCTGCATCTTCTGCTTTCAGATAAGATATTTTCTTCTTTTATTTTTGTGCTTGCTTTTTGCTTAGTTCTCTGCACTTTTGTGGAGGTCAGCCAGGTCCCCTCCTGGGGCCTGAGCTCCTCTCAGTTTATCTGTAGCCACTGTTATTTGTTCATTTGCTTTTTCCTGTTTTTTCAGTGGCTGCGGCTTAGTTTTGTTACACCAGAGATCTGATTTAGGTGGTGGAGATCGTGTGATCTCAGGTGTTTTTGCAATCAGAAGTGTTGGTATTTTTTTAGGGTTTTTTCTGATTGCAGTAAGAATCCTTTCCTGTACTTTTCTGTCTAGACAGATTGGGCCCCAGCGTTTTCTCATTCTATTTTCTGTCTGTGTTCCTGCTTCTTCTTGTCTAACCGCCATTACATGTTTGGGGGCTTCCTATGTTTTTTGGGGATCTGCTCCGGGGCAGATAGCTTTTCCTCTTTCTATCTTTAGGTGTAGTTAACCTCTCAGGCTGTGACGAGGCGTCTAAGACCAACGTAGGTACGCTCCACGGCTGCCTTTAGTTGTGGTGGTTAGTCAGGGTACTGCAATCCAGTAGATTCCAACCTCTCTGGTGTATTGCCGTTTTTGCTTGCTCTCCTCAGCTACCAAATCATAACAGGTACCTCCTGCTTAGTAACCGTGTCCCAGAACCGTCAGCTGGTCCTCGGTAGTGCCATTGGCTCTTGTTCCTTCTACTACCCATCCGGGTTCCAGGACAGTCAGCTGGTTCTTGGCAGTTACTCAGCCTTCTTGTACCTTCAGCTACATTTCCAAGTTGAAGATTTTTTAACCCCTTACTGCCATCGGACGTACTATCCCGTCCATGGTACCTGGGCCCGTATGACCGGGGACGGGATAGTACGTCATAGGCGATCAGCTGCGCTCCTGAGGGGAGCGCAGCTAATCGCCGCCGGGTGTCAGCTGATTATCACAGCTGACACCCATGACTGTGTGTCAGGAGCGGTCACGGACCGCTCCCGGCACATTAACCCCTTGCACACCGCGATCAAACATGATCACGGTGTACTGGGGGCACAGGGGAGGATCGCGCAGGGTGGGGGCTCCCTGCGCGCCCCCCTGAGACCCTCAGAGCAGCGCGATGTGATCGGGCTGTTCTGAGGGCTTCCTCCCTCCCAGGACCCGGATCCAAGATGGCGCCGGGGTCCTGGAGGGAGGCGGCTACCTCAGTGCCTGCCGAGAGCAGGCACTGAGAAGCCTGCATCTATGCCTGTGCGATCGCTGGTGTGACAGAGTGCTGTGCACACTGTCACACCAGCGATCTGATAAAATACTGTGATGTCCCACCCTGGGACAAAGTAAAAAAGTTAAAAAAGTAAAAATAAACATGTGTAAAAAAAAAATCCAAAATAGATAAAAAAAAAAAAAATATTCCCCAATAAATTCACTTCTTCCTGTAAATAAAAAAAAAAAACAAAATAAAAGTACACATATTTGGTATCGCCGCGTCCGTAACGACCCCCCCTATAAAATTGTCCCACTAGTTAACCCCTTTAGTGAACCCCTTAAAAAAAATAAAAAAAAAACGAAGCAAAAAATCAATGCTTTATCATCATACCGCTGAACAAAAAGTGGAATAACGCGCGATCAAAAAGACCCATATAAAAAAACATGGTACCGCTGAAAATGTCATCTTGTCCCGCAAAAAACGAGCCGTCACACAGCATCAGCGAAAAAATAAAAAAGTTATAGCTCGCTGAATAAAGCGATGCAAAAATAATTATTTTTTATATAAAATTGTTTTTATTCTATAAAAGCGCCAAAACATGAAAAAATGATATAAATGAGGTATCGCCATAATCGTACTGACCCGAAGAATAAAACTGCTTTATCAATTTTACCACACGCGGAACGGTATAAACGCCTCCCCCAAAAGAAATTCATGAATTGCTGATTTTTGTTCATTCTAACCTCCCAAAAATCGAAATAAAAAGCGATCAAAAAATGTCACGTGCTCAAAAATGGTACCAATAAAAACGTCAACTCGTCCCGCAAAAAATAAGACCTCACATGACTCTGTGGGCCAAAATATGCAAAAATTATAGCTCTCAAAATGTGATGATGCAAAAACTATTTTTGCAATAAAAAGCGTCTTTTATCGTGACAGCTGCCAATCATAAAAACCCGCTATAAATAGTAAATCAAACCCCCTTTATCACCCCCTTAGTAAGGGAAAAATAATAAAATTTAAAAAAAGTATTTATTTCCATTTTCCCATTAGGGTTAGGGTTAGGGTTGCAGCTAAAGTTAGGGTTAGGGTTGGCGCTAAAGTTAGGATTAGGGTTAGAGTTAGGATTAGGGTTATGGGTGTGTTAGGGTTAGGTTTGTGGTTAGGGTTGGGACTAGGGTTAGGGGTGTGTTGGGGTTAGGGTTGGAGTTAGAATTGGGGGGTTTCCGCTGTTTAGGCACATCAGGGGCTCTCCAAATGTGACATGGCGTCTGATCTCAATTCCAGCCAATTCTGCGTTGAAAAAGTCAAACGGTGCTCCTTCACTTCTCAGCTCTGCCATGCGTCCAAACAGTAGTTTATCCCCACATATGGGGTATCAGCGTACTCTGGACCCCAAGAGTTATTGTGCAATTTGTCCTATTTCTTCTGCTACCCTTGGGAAAATAAAAAACTGGGGGCGAAAATATCATTTTTGTACAAAAAAAAATATTTTTTTGTTTTTACGGCTGTACATTATAAACTTCTGTGAAGCACTTGGGGCTTCATAGCGCTCACCACACATCTAGATAAGTTCCTTGTGGGTCTATTTTCCAAAATGGGGTCACTTGTTGGGGATTTCCACTGTTTAGGCGCATCAGGGGCTCTCCAAATGCGACATGATGCCCCCAGACCATTCCATCAAAGTCTGCAATCCAAAACGTCACTACTTCCCTTCCGAGCCCCGACGTGTACCCATACAGTAGTTTTCTCCCACATATTGGATATCAGCGTACTCAGGACAAATTGGACAACAACTTTTGGGGTCCAATTTCTCCTGTTACCCTTGTAAAAATAAAATATTGGGGCAAAAAAATCATTTTTGCAAAAAAAAAAAGGATTTTTTATTTTTACGGCTGTGCGTTATAAACTTCTGTGAAGCACTTCGGGGTTCAAAGTGCTCACCACACATCTAGACAAGTTCCTTGTGGGGTCTATTTTCCAAAATGGGGTCACTTGTGGGGGGTTTCCACTGTTTAGGCGCATCAGGGGCTCTCCAAATGCGACATGACGCCTCCAGACCATTCCATCAAAGTCTGCAATCCAAAACGTCACTACTTCCCTTCCGAGCCCTGACGTGCGCCCATACAGTAGTTTTCTCCCACATATTGGGTATCAGCGTACTCAGGACAAATTGGACAACAACTTTTGGGTTCCAATTTCTTCTGTTACCCTTGTGAAAATAAAATATTGGGGGCGAAAAAATCATTTTTGTAAAAAAAAAAAAGATTTTTTATTTTACGGCTGTACGTTATAAACTTTAGTGAAACACCTGGGGGTTAAAAGTTCTCACCACACATCTAGATAAGTTCCTTGAGGGGTCTAGTTTCCAAAATGGCGTCATTTATGGGGGTTTCCACTGTTTAGGCAGATCAGGAGCTCTCCAAACACGACATGGCGTCCAGCCAATTCTGCGTTGAAAAAGTCAGACGGCGCTCCTTCCCTTCCAAACTCTGCCATGCACCCAAACAGTGGTTTACCCCCACATATGGGGTATCAGCGCACTCAGGACAAATTGCACAATAACTTTTGGAGTCTTGTTACCCTTGGAAAAATAAAAATTGGGGTGAAAAGATCATTTTTGTGGAAAAAATATGATTTTTAAATTTTACGGCTCTACGTTATAAACTTGTATGAAGCACTTGGGGGTTCAAATTGCTCACCAAAGATCTAGAAAAGTTCCTTAGGGGGTCTAGTTTCCAAAATGGGGTCATTTGTGGGGGTTTCCACTGTTTAGGCACATCAGGGGCTCTCCAAATGCAACATGGCATCCAATCTCAATTCCAGCCAATTTTGGTTGGAAAAAGTCAAATGGTGCTCCTTCCATTCCGAGCTCTGCCGTGCGCCCAAACAGTGGTTCCCACCCACATATGGGGTATCAGCGTACTCAGGACAAATTGGACAACAACTTATGTGGTCCAGTTTCTCCTGTTACCCTTGAGAAAATAAAAAATTAGTGACTAAAATATAATTTTTGTGGGAAAAAAATAGGATTTTTTATTTTCATGCCCGGGCATTATAAACTTGTGTGACGCACTTGGGGTTCAAAGTGCTCACCAAAGATCTAGATAAGTTCCTTAGGGGTATAGTTTCCAAAATGGGGTCACTTGTGGGGGGTTTCCACTGTTTAGGCTCATCTGGGGCACTGCAAACGGAACATGACCCCCATCAACGTCTGCATTCCAAAACGTTACTACTTCCTTTCCAAGCCCTGCCGTGCACCCAAACAGTTCCCCCCCCCACATATGGGTATCAGCGTACTCAGGACAAATTGGACAACAACTTTTGGGGTCCAATTTCCTTGGGAAAATTCAAAAATTTGGGACTAAAAAATCATTTTTGTGGAAAATTGTTTTTTTTTTTTTTCACACCCAGGCATTATAAGCTTTTGTGAAACACTTGGGAGTTCAAAGTGCTCACAACAGATCTAGATAAGTACCTTAGGGGGTCTAGTTTCCAAAATGGTGTCACTTGTGGGGGTTTCCACTGTTTAGGCGCATCAGGGCTCTCCAAACACGACATGGCGTCCAATCTCAATTCCAGCTAATTTTAGTTTGAAAAAGTCAAACAGCGCTCCTTCCCTTACGAGCTCTGCCGTGTGCCCAAACAGTGGTTTTCCCCCACATATTGGGTATTGGCGTACTCATGAGAAATTGCATAACAACCTTATCTGCCCATTTTCTCCTTTTACCCTTGTGAAAATAAAAAAAAAGTTTGTAAAAGATCATTTTTGTGGCTAAAAAGTTAAATATTCATTTTTTCCTTCCACGTTGCTTTAGTTCCTGTGAAGCACCTGAAGGGTTAATAATCTTCTTGAATGTGGTTTTGAGTACCTTGAGGGGTGCAGTTTTTAGAATGGTGTCACTTTTGGGTATTTTCTGCCATATAGACCCCTCAAAGTGACTTCAAATGAGAGGTGGTCCCTAAAAAAAATGGCTTTGTAAATTTTGTTGTAAAAATGAGAAATCGCTGGTCAACTTTTAACCCTTATAACTTCCTAACAAAAAAAAATTTTGGTTCCAAAATTGTGCTGATGTAAAGTAGACATGTGGGAAATGTTATTTATTAACTATTTTGTGCGACATATTTCTCTGTTTTAAGGGAATAAAAATTCAAAGTTTGAAAATTGCAAAATTTTAAAAATTTTCGCCATATTTGCGTTTTTTTTCAAAAATAAACGCAAGTTATATCGAAGAAATTTTACTTCTAACGTGAAGTACAATATGTCACGAGAAAACAATCTCAGAATCGCGAAGATCCGTTGAAGCGTTCCAGAGTTATAACCTCATAAAGAGACAGTGGTCAGAATTGTAAAAATTGGCCCGGTCATTAACGTGCAAACCACCCTTGGGGTGAAGGGGTTAAATGGCTTTTTCTGTAATCACTCTGGATCTCCCTGACGACGACCCTGAAGACGACCCTAAAGACGACGACCCTAAAGACCACCCCGAAGAAGACGACCCCGAAGACGAGGACCCTGAAGACCACCCCGAAGAAGACGACGACGACCATGAAGACGACGAAGAAGATGAAGACAACCAACAAGGTACAGAACAAGAGACAGAAGACCAAGAAGCAGAAGAACAAAAAGCAGAAGAACATTAAGCATAAGACAAAAAATCAGAGCAACAGATATGCTCTAAATTATGAGCAGAAGAAGACTAAGCAGTGTATGGGGGTGTGTCCGTTCCTTCTCGTGGTGCCCCTGGAAAATGCCTGCTGCTGCAGGCCAAACTGAACGCGGACAAATACTGTTGTAAATCTTGTGACAGCAAGAACGGAAGGTGTAATCTTCAAACTTTTAGAGATTACAACTACAGGAATGCCTGTCACAAAGAAGATGAATAGGAAGAAGATGAAGAAGTAGAATATGAAGAAGAATAATAGTTGAATAAGAAGAATATGAAGAATGTTAAAAAAAAAAATAATAGGAAGAAGTTGAAGATAAATAAGGTGAAGAAGAAGTTGATGAAAAAGATGCTGCTGCTGAGGATCATGAAGGAGAAAGTGTGGGAGAAGTTAAAAAGAAGGTGAAGAGCATGGAAGTAGTGAAACATACATATGTGCCAAAAAAGAAAAAAGGTTAACAACATAGTCAATTTCTTTGTAACTCCGAACGTCTTAAAAAATTTTTTTATTCCTGCTATTCCATTTGATTGGGCTAAACCTCTATGCCTTTAATGTCTCCTCCACCTCCCCCAATACATTCTACATTATTCTTAGTTGTTTTCCTTCATGTACAATTAACCTACAAGGAAAGAAAGGGTTATTTTAATTCCGATATTTTTGTCCCATTGACTTACATTGATTTCCAGTATCGGAATCGGCGATATCCGATACTTTTTGAGTATCGGACCGATCCAATCCGATCCGATATTTTGCAATATCGGAAAGTATCGCTCAACACTAGTGCCTACAACTATTTATTACTCACGTTCCCAATGAGAGGGAGATTTAACCCATAAAATCTATTCCGGTGCTCGAAAATATATAATGTTACCCACAAATCTGAGGTTTCCCAGAAATATATTTCTGTTCTTATGTCCTCAGTTCTTGTGCAGTGACTGGGAGTAACTTTATTTGTTTCCAAATGACCAATATTTAATAATGATTCCCTAGAACAGACAAGCCGTCCAAAGAACTGACTCAACGCATGACCTATCCCTCCTATATGCATGATCTTCTCTGGCTGCGTACATGGCTGTGTGAAAACAAAGTGTATCATTCTATGCAGGATTACACAGTGTACTGACAAGACATGCCGCATGCTGAATGTTACATGATTTGTACAAATATTCATCCAGGAAAGAAGGTGGAAAAACGGCAGAGGGCATGGGTGGAGGGATGGACGGAGAGGGCATGGGTGGAGGGATGGACGGCAGAGGGCATGGGTGGAGGGATGGACGGCAGAGGGCATGGGTGGAGGGATGGGCGGAGAGGGCATGGGTGGAGGGATGGACGGAGAGGGCATGGGTGGAGGGATGGACGGAGAGGGCATGGGTGGAGGGATGGACGGAGAGGGCATGGGTGGAGGGATGGACGGCAGAGGGCATGGGTGGAGGGATGGACGGAGAGGGCATGGGTGGAGGGATGGACGGCAGAGGGCATGGGTGGAGGGATGGACGGCAGAGGGCATGGGTGGAGGGATGGACGGAGAGGGCATGGGTGGAGGGATGGACGGAGAGGGCATGGGTGGAGGGATGGACGGAGAGGGCATGGGTGGAGGGATGGACGGAGAGGGCATGGGTGGAGGGATGGACGGCAAAGGGCATAAGTGGAGGGATGGACGGAGAGGGCATGGGTGGAGGGATGGACGGCAGAGGGCATGGGTGGAGGGATGGACGGCAGAGGGCATGGGTGGAGGGATGGACGGAGAGGGTACGGGTGGAGGGATGGACGGCAGAGGGCACGGGTGGAGGGATGGACGGAGAGGGCACGGGTGGAGGGATGGACGGAGAGGGCACGGGTGGAGGGATGGACGGCAGAGGGCACGGGTGGAGGGATGGACGGAGAGGGCACGGGTGGAGGGATGGACGGCAGAGGGCATGGATGGAGGGATGGACGGAGAGGGCATGGGTGGAGGGATGGACGGAGAGGGCATGGGTGGAGGGATGGACGGAGAGGGCATGGGTGGAGGGATGGACGGAGAGGGCATGGGTGGAGGGATGGACAGAGAGTGAATGTGGACAGATGGTAGAAAGCATAGGTGGAGGGATGAATGGCAGAAGATGGAGGGAGTAGAGAGGGCGATGGTTGGCAGAAGGCATACATGGACAGAGGGCTATGGTAGAAGGATGGACAGAAGAGGGCAAAGGTGGAGGGATGGACAGAGTAGAAGGCATGGGTGGAGGGATGGACGGAGAGGGCATGGGTGGAGGGATGGACGGCAGAGGGCATGGGTGGAGGGATGGACGGCAGAGGGCATAGGTGGAGGGATGGACGGAAAGGGCATGGGTGGAGGGATGGACGGCAGAGGGCATGGGTGGAGGGATGGACGGAGAGGGCATGGGTGGAGTGATGGACGGCAGAGGGCATGGGTGGAGGGATGGACGGCAGAGGGCATGGGTGGAGCTATGGACGGAGAGGGCATGGGTGGAGGGATGGACGGCAGAGGGCATGGGTGGAGGGATGGACGGAGAGGGCATGGGTGGAGGGATGGACGGCAGAGGGCATGGGTGGAGCTATGGACGGAGAGGGCATGGGTGGAGGGATGGACGGAGAGGGCATGGGTGGAGGGATGGACGGAGAGGGCATGGGTGGAGGGATGGACGGCAGAGGGCATGGGAGGAGGGATGGACGGCAGAGGGCATGGGTGGAGGGATGGACGGAGAGGGCATGGGTGGAGTGATGGACGGCAGAGGGCATGGGTGGAGCTATGGACGGAGAGGGCATGGGTGGAGGGATGGACGGAGAGGGCATGGGTGGAGGGATGGACGGCAGAGGGCATGGGAGGAGGGATGGACGGCAGAGGGCATGGGTGGAGGGATGGACGGAGAGGGCATGGGTGGAGGGATGGACGGAGAGGGCATGGGTGGAGGATGGACAGAGAGTGAATGTGGACAGACGGTAGAAAGCATAGGTGGAAGGATGAATGGCAGAAGATGGAGGGAGTAGAGAGGGCGATGGTTGGCAGAAGGCATTCATGGACAGAGGGCTATGGTAGAAGGATGGACAGAAGAGGGCGAAGGAGGAGGGATAGACAGGGGGTAAGGTGGAGGTATGGACAGACAGTAGAAGGCATGTGTGGAGGAATGAATAAATCTCTCATAGTAATTGTCTACTGCGGCGACTTCTCCATGACTTCCCCTTTTTTACAGTAAAGAAGCTTCTGAACATGGAATATTTTTCATCTCCAGACTGAGCCGTTGCCATTTTTTTGTTTAGAAGATATTTTACATGGAGCACAATTTTATCAAATTTCTTCTGGTTCATTATGTCCCTTCTTAAATATCTTATCACTAAAGATCTTCGGGCTCCTCATCAGTATGGCTACAAGATGTCTGATCTCTGAACCGAGGCGTGTGTTCTGTGTACTGATCAGACACGGGGATGAGACGCGTGGTGCCGTGTGTTCTGTGTACTGATCAGATACGGGGATAAGACGCGTGTTGCCGTGAGTTCTGTGTACTGATCAGATACGGGGATGAGACGCGTGTTGCCGTGTGTTCTGTGTACTGATCAGACACAGGGATGAGACTCGTGTTGCCGTGTGTTCTGTGTACTGATCAGACACGGGGATGAGACGTGTGTTGCCGTGTGTTCTGTGTACTGATCAGATACGGGGATGAGACGCGTGGTGCCGTGTGTACTGATCAGATACGGGGATGAGACGCGTGGTGCCTTGTGTTCTGGGTACCGATCACATACGGGGATGCTGTACTTTCTGGGTACTGATGAGATGCGTGGTTTTGTGTATCTGGGTTGGACATGCCACAATCTGACAGCTCTAACTGTAAAGAACCCTTTCAGCTTACCATACAAGTAATTGCCTCTTCTGACTCCCGGCACACAGCCCCTCTCCATAGTTTCGCCGTCTCGCACAGATCTGCCAATTACATTACCTCCATTTTTCAGCACAAAAGATGTTGTAGAAATTCAAGCATTATTATTTTTTCCGACCTACAACCATTTTTCTGTTTTAATTCAATGTAGAATGTTTTTTTTTAAATGACGACATTAAAAACTAGAAAACATGCAAAAAAAAGTCTTAATATGACAGTATTTACACAAGAAAATCCCATGACAGGTAACATGATCAGTGATAACAAAAATTCTCCCTTAAATGTCACCTACTTAACCCAACAGGAAGTACGGCGGCGTCTAAAAATCACTAAAGTAGAGAAATCCCCGGGCCCGGATGGGATCCACCCCCGAGTACTGCAGGAATTAAGTACAGTCATAGATAGACCATTAGACTCCATAATAACGGGGTCTGTACCGCAGGAATGGTGTATAGCAAATGTGGGGCCAATATTAAAAAAAGGGGACAAAAACTGAACCTGGGAATTATAGGCCAGTGAGCTTAACCCCTACTGTGGGTAAAATCCTGGAGGGTTTTCTAAGAAACGCTATGCAGGAGTATCTGAGGAAGAATAACCTCATGACACAGTATCAGCATGGGTTTACGAGGGACCGTTCTCGTCAAACTAATCTGATAAGCTTCTATGAAGAGGTAAGTTCCGGACTGGACCAAGGGAACGCAGTGGACGTGGTGTATATGGACTTCTCAAAAGCTTTTGATACAGTGCCACACAAAAGGTTGATACATAAAATGAGAACAATGGGGAGAGGGGAAAATATGTGTAAGTGGGTTAAGAGCTGTCTCAGGGATAGTAAACAAAGGGTGGTTATTAATGGAGCACACTCGGACTGGATCACGGTTAGCAGTGGGGTACCACAGGGTCAGTGTCAGGTACCGCAGGGGCCGGTGTTGGGTACCGCAGGGGTCAGTGTCGGGTACCGCAGGGGGCCAGTGTCAGGTACCGCAGGGGTCGGTGCTGGGTACCGCAGGGGTCAGTATTGGGACCGCAGGGGTTGGTGTTGGGTACAGCAAGGGTTGGTGTTGGTTACCGCAGGGGTCGGTGTTGAGTACTACAGGGGTCGGTGTTGAGTACCACAGGGTCAGTATTGGGGCCGTTTCTTTATAACATATTTATTAATGACCTTGTAGGGGCATACAGAGCAGTATTTCAATATTTGCAGATGACACTAAACTCTGCAGGGTAATAAATACAGAGGAGGATAATTTTATATTACAGGAGGATTTATGTAAACTAGAAGCTTGGGCTGATAAATGGCAAATAGCTTTAATGGGGATAAATGTAAGGTCATGCACTTGGGTAGAACAAATAAGATGTATAATTATGTGCTTAATTGTAAAACACTGGGCAAAACTGTCACTGAAAAAGACCTGGGTGTATGGGTGGACGACAAACTCACATTTAGTGGCCAGTGTCAGGCAGCTGCTGCCAAGGCAAATAAAATAATGGGATGCATTAGACGAGGCATAGATGCTCATGAGGAGAACATAATTTTACCTCTATACAAGTCACTGGTGCGACCACACTTAGAATACTGTGTGCAGTTCTGGTCTCCAGTGTATAAGAAAGACATAGCTGAACTGGAGCGGTGTGGAGAAGAGCGACCAAGGTTATTAGAGAACTGGGGGGTCTGCAATACCAGGACAGGTTATTAGAGAACTGGGGGGTCTGCAATACCAGGACAGGTTATTAGAGAACTGGGGGTCTGCAATACCAGGACAGGTTATTAGAGAACTGGGGGTCTGCAATACCAGGACAGGTTATTAGAGAACTGGGGGTCTGCAATACCAGGACAGGTTATTAGAGAACTGGGGGTCTGCAATACCAGGACAGGTTATTAGAGAACTGGGGGGTCTGCAATACCAGGACAGGTGTGAGGAACTCAGCCGGCCGCCACACGGTAGCCCGGGTATCACAGCTTCTGATACCACCGCCGCTACCAAATGTGACGGACGATCCCTTTCCTCCCACGTCACCAATGGGACGTAACTCCACAGGTACAGCTCTCCGGCGCCCCCTTTGTCTCTCAGGTCAGTAAGAGAACTGCACCTAGAGCAAATGGCCGCCGGGGAAGGTGTCCTGCTACCCACTGGGTATTCTAAGATTCGTGATCAGAGTAAAAGCATCAGCCCAAGATTAATTTTATGGTTTAATTTGCCTTAAGGGCGCACTAGATAATTACAGAAATATACAGTTAAAGCTATACAACGTAACTACAATGGAATGGCAGTCAGAGTAAAAATACAACAATAATGTACAAGGCTAAAAGGTATAAGCTATGGATCAATATTACCGGGTATTATGGTCATGGGAAGGCCTTGGCTCTGCCATTCCCAGGTACAGTCTTCAGTTCCTGAATAGTCCCTTGGTCTTTCCTAGACCATCTTCTTGGCTTCTGTGTGTGAAATGGAATGAGACCAACAGCCTGGTCATGGCTAGTTCTTAGACCTGCTAGGCCCATCCCCATTGCTTTGAAGCACGCATATTAATTGGCCTGCAATTCATATGGAGCAGGAAACAATGCCTGAGCTTGGGCTATTTACCATACGACTGACCATCTCATTCAGTCACTGGCCTAGACTAATTAGCATGTAAAGGCCTATTGATTCCTAGTGGACATCAAAACCTGTCGTACTGGATATGCTAATAGGCAATGTGTAGCTAAAAGTCTGTGGCTGTGTGAACTGACAAAATGGAGGCTGGTACAGGCCCTATACAAAATGGCGACAACCTTTTCCTTACACCTCCCTGCTTTTGAGGGCGCTAGGGGGTATCACATTCCTGTGTTCCCCCGTGCGCCCTACCGCACCCTCTCCTTGCCGGGACAACCCATCAGCGTTACCATGGTCACTGCCCTTTCTGTGGCGAATGGCGAAATGGTACTGTTGGAGAGCGAGGCTCCAGCGTAGCAACCTCCCATTCGTCCCAGAGACCGTGTGTAACCAGCTGAGGGGGTTGTGGTCTGTTTCCACGGTGAATTGGCGTCCGTACAAGTATGGCTGCAGACGCTGCAGGGCCCACACAATTGCCAGACATTCCTTCTCCATCGTGGAATAGGCCACTTCCCTCGGCAGGAGCTTCCTGCTCAGGTACAAAATGGGGTGTTCATGGCCCGTAGTGTCAACCTGGCTGAGCACAGCACCGAGGCCGAAGTCGCTGGCGTCGGTCTGCACTAAGAATGGCCGCGTGAAGTCGGCTGCCTGTAGTACAGGAGAACTAGAAAGGGCGGTCTTGAGCGCCTGGAAAGCTGTCTCGCAGGCGACTGTCCAGTCGACTGCGACGGGCAGCCTTTTCTTGGTGAGGTCCGTCAGGGGCTTGGCCAGGTCACTATAGTGTGGAACAAACCTCCTATAGTACCCAGCAGTACCCAAAAAGGACATCACCTGCTTCTTGGTCCTGGGGGTGGGCCAGGATGCGATGGCATCCACCTTCCCGGGCTCTGGCTTCAGAGCTCCCCCACCTACCCGGTGTCCCAGGTAGTGGACCTCACTCATACCCAGCTGGCATTTTTCCGGCTTAATGGTCAAGCCGGCTCGCTGGATCCGCCCGAGCACCTGCGCCAGGTGCTCTAGGTGATCCTCCCAGGTGGGACTGAAGATGGCAATGTCATCCAGGTACGCGGTCGCATACCCTTCCAGTCCCCCGAGCAGCGTGTTGACCATCCGCTGAAAAGTGGCAGGGGCATTCTTCATGCCGAAGGGCATCACCGTGGACTCGTACAGTCCGAATGGGGTGATAAAGGCAGAGCGTTCCCGTGCCCTAGGGGTCAGGGGAATCTGCCAATACCCCCTGCTCAGATCCATGATGGTCAGGTACTTGGCCCCGGCCAGCTGGTCGAGCAGGTCATCGATGCGCGGCATTGGGTACGCATCGGTGACCGTCACAGCGTTGAGCCCCCTGTAGTCCACGCAGAACCGCGTAGTTCGGTCCTTTTTAGGGACGAGGACTACAGGCGAAGCCCACGCGCTGTTGGATGCTTGGATCACCCCCAGCCTCAGCATCTCGTCTATCTCTTGGCGCATCTGCTGCTGCACCTCAAGAGAGACCCGATATGCTGAACGCCGGATTGGGGGGTGGTTACCAGTGTCCACGTCATGGACTGCTGCCTCAGTCCTTCCGGGCAGGCTGCTGAACAGCTCCCGGAAGGGGTGTAGGGTGGCCCCCAGCTGGGAACGTTGGTCCTCCGAGAGCTGGTGGCCAACCCCCACATCCTCGATGGATCCACCCGCCTTGGCTTGGGTGAGCAGATCGAGGAGGGTTTCTGCCTCTCCTTCCTCTGGAAGGTTGCACACTGGGTGAGCATAAGCCTCCCGCTCATGATGGGCCTTCATCATGTTCACATGGAAGGCCTTCCTCCTTCCACGGGCGTGGTCCAGGGTGACCAGGTAGGTGACGGCGTTGAGCTGCTCGTGCACGAGGTATGGACCCTCCCAGGCCGCCTGAAGCTTGTTTTGTGGTACGGGGACCAGTACCCACACCTTTTGACCCACCTGGTAGGTCCGCTCACAAGCATTCTGGTCGTACCATCGCTTCTGGTCAGCCTGAGCTTGGGCCATATTGTCATGCACCAGCCGTGTCAAGGCCATCATTCGGTCCCGGAAGCGCACGACATACTCAATGACCGACACTCCAGGGGTGGCTAAATCCCCTTCCCATGCTTCCTTCACCAGAGCAAGGGGCCCCCGTACACGTCGCCCGTACAGGAGCTCAAAGGGGGAGAACCCCGTTGAGGCCTGTGGAACCTCCCGGTAGGCAAACAGCAGGTGTGGGAGATACCGCTCCCAGTCTCTCCCGTGGGAGTCGACCAACATCCTCAGCATCTGCTTTAAGGTGCCATTGAACCGCTCACACAAGCCATTGGTCTGTGGGTGATACGGGCTGGCCACCAGATGTTGCACCTGTACCTGCTTACAGAGAGACTCCATCAGCTGCGACATGAACTGGGTCCCTCGGTCGGTGAGCATTTCCTTGGGAAACCCCACTCTGGAGAAAATCTCCAGTAAGGCAGTGGCCACTTTGTCGGCCCGAATGGACGACAAAGCTACCGCCTCCGGGTACCGGGTGGCATAGTCCACTACCGTTAGTATGAAGCATTTCCCGGAGCGGCTGGGAGTGGACAGAGGTCCAATGAGATCCACAGCCACCCTCGAGAAAGGCTCTTCGATGATGGGCAGAGTTACCAGTGGGGCTTTGGGGCGCGGCCCCGCCTTCCCCACCCTCTGACAGGTGTCACACGAACGGCAGTAGGCTATCACCTCGGTCCTCATTCCAGGCCAGTAGAAATGCTGAGCTAGCCTGGCCCTGGTTTTAGTGATCCCTAAGTGTCCGGCCATTGGAATCTCGTGTGCGATCCGCAACAATTCCGCCCTGAACGGATGGGGCACCACTAACTGTCGGTCCCTGGGCCACGCCTCCGGTGAACCCTGCTGGACCGTTACCCGGTACAGCCGTCCCTGGTCCCAGACCACTCGCTCGCGGTCGGACTCCAGGGGAGGCTGTGCCGCCTGTTCCTTGAGAGTCTTCAGGCTAGGGTCAGCTTCCAACGCTGCCTGAAATCCCTGACTAGATATGGCAAGAATTGATGAAACTGCCCTGTCCTCTGTCAGTTCCCCGGGATCTGTCTCCTGGCTACTGTCTGACTCGGCCGCCACTTGGTCAGAGAGGGGGAAACCGTCGGACCTCCGCGAGGCTCCTTGGGCTTCAGCGCTCCCACTCCTGGTAACAGCGGCCACGACCGCTGAGACCACGGGTAGCGCCTGCTTTCCCTCCTCCTCTGACCAAGCCGCCGGGTCAGGCAGACTTCCCTGACTTCCTGACATCCCGGATGTGGGGAACTCCTGACCTGGGGTCCTACCTGGTGGCTCCTCTCCCGGGACACCCCCTCCCCCCATGGCCTGTTCCTCTTCCTGCAGGGGCCCTAGACTCAGCAGGCTGGATTCACTTAGGGGCCCTACACTGCCCATAGCAGCCCCTCCCTCCACCTCTGAGCTCTCCCCTACAGCCTCCTCACCTGTCCTCACTGTGAGCCCTGTGTGTGTAGTGTCAGTGCATGGCTTACCATCAGGTTTCACTCCCTCCTCCACTGTTGGAGGCACATTCAATACATTAACATTAGCATTCACAGTAGAGTCATGACATTCTTGGGGAGCCGGACTTGGGGGTTCAGTGGCCACATACTGGGACACTAGCCGCCCCAAATCGGTCCCAAGCAACACATTTGCAGGAATATTCGGCGTTACTCCCACCTCCCGCATCCCCCTCCCGGCACCCCAATCCAAATACACCTTGGCAACGGGCAGCGCCGGTTCAACGCCTCCAATTCCGGAGACGGAAAGGGTTTTCCCAGGTACCAAGTCTTGAGGGGACACCACCTCAGGGCATACCAGGGTCCGTTCAGCGCCTGTGTCCCGCAGTCCCATGACCGCTGAGCGGCCGATGGTGACGGGTTGGTAATTGTCTAGGGACCTCCCACCACCCCCTCCCACACACAAAACAGTGGACGGTTTCTGGGACAGGGATGGGGCCTTCTGGCGCTGGGGACATGCAGCCTTAAAGTGTCCTGGCTGATTGCAATTATGGCAACGTCTGGGTTCTGTTCCTGGCCTGGAGAGGGCAGCCGGGGGGTACACCCCTTGCACTCTGGGGGCTGGATATGGGGCTGGGGCAGGATTGGGCTTACCCCCTCTCCAGGTGTTGCTGGCAGGCTTCTTTGGCTCCGGCGCCCTGTTGTTGGCATACTCGTCTGCCAGGGCGGCTGTAGCAGAAGCCCCCTTTGGTTTCCGGTCACGGAGGAACTGCTGGAGGTCCTCTGGGCAGTTCCACAAAAATTGCTCCATGACAAACAGTTCCTGGACCTCCTGGCGGGTAGTGAGCTCTAGACCCGAGGTCCAGTGCTCCGCAGCTCTCAGCAGGGCCCGCATGTGGTCGGTCCAGGTGTCCTTTGAACCCCGCTGCAGGCTCCTGAACTTCCTGCGGTACGACTCCGGGGTGAGGTTGTAGTGCTGGATCAGGGCCCGCTTGATGCTGTTGTAGTCCTGCTCCTCCCCGGCAGGTAAGTCCCCCAAAACTTCCAGGGACTTACCCCTCAAACGGGGGGTCAGGTACCTTGCCCACTGATCCGGGGCCAGATGATGTTGGAGGCATGTCCTCTCAAAAGCCAGCAAAAAGGAATCCAGGTCTCCATCCTTTTCAAGCAAGGGAAAGTCCTCCGCCCGGACCTTGGAAGCCCTTGTCTCCAGTGGGCCTGGTGCGTCCAGCGGGGGCCCGTGCTGAGCCATCTCCAGTCGGTGCTGGCGCTCCGCAGCTTCACGGCGTTCTGTAGCCTGCAACACACGTTCTGCATGCTCACGCTCTGCTGCTCTCTCTGCCGCTGCTTGCTCACGCTCCGCAGCTGCTTGCTCACGCTCTGCTGCTGTCTCTGCCGCCACCAGGAGTCTTTCATAGGCGGCGTCATTACCAGCCTCGAGCTGCGCCATAGCCGCTTGGAAGAGGGTCTCCGATCTGGACAGGCCGGGACGGGCAGGGGGTGGGCAGTCCACTGTGAGACTGAGCACGGGGGTCGGGCTCCTTGGGGAGCCCTGGCTGAGCTCCCCCTCATCGGTATCTAACCCCTCATAGGCCACAGCATTGGCCTCCCCCTTTGCCCTACTCCTGGTGCCTTCCGCCATCTTGGGAACCTTTGGTTACTGAAACACAGCTGCAACCCTGACCTTGCACACAACTTGTTATATTTACACTCTGACCGTCTAGTGCTGGGCTGACCTTAAGACCCCAGCAGTGAAAGTACTGCTGGTAGTCTCTAGTGTCTGGGAGTAGGGGTCCCACGCACACTATTACTCTGATCCCACCGCTGCCACCAATTTGTGAGGAACTCAGCCGGCCGCCACACGGTAGCCCGGGTATCACAGCTTCTGATACCACCGCCGCTACCAAATGTGACGGACGATCCCTTTCCTCCCACGTCACCAATGGGACGTAACTCCACAGGTACAGCTCTCCGGCGCCCCCCTTTGTCTCTCAGGTTAGTAAGAGAACTGCACCTAGAGCAAATGGCCGCCGGGGAAGGTGTCCTGCTACCCACTGGGTATTCTAAGATTCGTGATCAGAGTAAAAGCATCAGCCCAAGATTAATTTTATGGTTTAATTTGCCTTAAGGGCGCACTAGATAATTACAGAAATATACAGTTAAAGCTATACAACGTAACTACAATGGAATGGCAGTCAGAGTAAAAATACAACAATAATGTACAAGGCTAAAAGGTATAAGCTATGGATCAATATTACCGGGTATTATGGTCATGGGAAGGCCTTGGCTCTGCCATTCCCAGGTACAGTCTTCAGTTCCTGAATAGTCCCTTGGTCTTTCCTAGACCATCTTCTTGGCTTCTGTGTGTGAAATGGAATGAGACCAGCAGCCTGGTCATGGCTAGTTCTTAGACCTGCTAGGCCCATCCCCATTGCTTTGAAGCACGCATATTAATTGGCCTGCAATTCATATGGAGCAGGAAACAATGCCTGAGCTTGGGCTATTTACCATACGACTGACCATCTCATTCAGTCACTGGCCTAGACTAATTAGCATGTAAAGGCCTATTGATTCCTAGTGGACATCAAAACCTGTCGTACTGGATATGCTAATAGGCAATGTGTAGCTAAAAGTCTGTGGCTGTGTGAACTGACAAAATGGAGGCTGGTACAGGCCCTATACAAAATGGCGACAACCTTTTCCTTACAACAGGTTATTAGAGAACTGGGGGGTCTGCAATACCAGGACAGGTTATTAGAGAACTGGGGGGTCTGCAATACCAGGACAGGTTATTAGAGAACTGGGGGTCTGCAATACCAGGACAGGTTATTAGAGAACTGGGGGGTCTGCAATACCAGGACAGGTTATTAGAGAACTGGGGGGTCTGTAATACCAGGACAGGTTATTAGAGAACTGGGGGTCTGTAATACCAGGACAGGTTATTAGAGAACTGGGGGTCTGCAATACCAGGACAGGTTATTAGAGAACTGGGGGTCTGCAATACCAGGACAGGTTATTAGAGAACTGGGGGGTCTGCAATACCAGGACAGGTTATTAGAGAACTGGGGGGACTGCAATACCAGGACAGGTTATTACACTGGGGGTATTTAGTTTGGAGAAACAAAGGCTTAGGGGTGATCTTATTACAATGTATAAATATATGAGGGGACAGTACAAAGACCTTTCTAATGATCTTTTTACTCTTAGACCTGTGACGGGGACGAGGGGACATCCTCTACGTCTGGAGGAAAGAAGGTTTAGCCATAATCACAGATGCAGATTCTTTACTGTAAGAGCAGTGAGACTATGGAGCTCTCTGCCGTATAATGTTGTAATGAGTGATTCCCTACTAACATGTAAGAAGGGACTGGATGTAAAGTATAATATTACAGGCTATATTCACTAGTTTCCTAGATACAGCGTTGATCCAGGGAGCTAGTCTGATTGCCGTATGTGGAGTCGGGAAGGAATTTTTTTCCCCAATGTGAAGCTTACTGTTTGCCACTTGGGGTTTTTTTGCCTTCCTCTGGATCAACATGTTAGGGCAGGTTAGGATAGGATATGGGGAGAACTAGATGGACTTAAAGTCTTCCTTCAACCTTAATAACTATGTTACTAACTATGTTACTATGTAATTGGATGATGGCGAGGAATGAAAGAAAACTCCTGCCTCCTCTCTCCCTCATCTCTGCGGTTGCTGAACCTGGCTGGTGTGTGGTCAGTATGTGGCATCACCGACGTCCCACAATACACTGCACATACAGGGGTTTGTGTGTGGGGAGTTTATGTATAGTGGACTGAACAAGTGATGACTTCTAGATCTCATCAGATTCTCTATTTTCTGTTTAGGACCTTATTTTAAAATAGAGACATTACTTATAAAGGCCCCAGGCATTACCTGAAGAACACAGATCCGTGCCCCAGGCATTACCTGAAGAACACAGATCCGTGCCCCAGACATTACCTGAAGAACACAGATCCGTGCCCCAGGCATTACCTGAAGAACACAGATCCGTGCCCCAGTCATTAACTGAAGAACACAGATCCGTGCCCCAGTCATTACCTGAAGAACTCAGATCCGTGCCCCAGGCATTACCTGAAGAACACAGATCCGTGCCCCAGGCATTACCTGAAGAACACAGATCTGTGCCCCAGGCATTACCTGAAGAACACAGATCCGTGCCCCAGGCATTACCTGAAGAACACAGATCCGTGCCCCAGGCATTACCTGAAGAACTCAGATCCGTGCCCCAGGCATTACCTGAAGAACACAGATCCGTGCCCCAGGCATTACCTGAAGAACACAGATCCGTGCCCCAGGCATTACCTGAAGAACTCAGATCTGTGCCCCAGGCATTACCTGAAGAACACAGATCCGTGCCCCAGGCATTACCTGAAGAACACAGATCCGTGCCCCAGGCATTACCTGAAGAACTCAAATCCGTGCCCCAGGCATTACCTGAAGAACACAGATCTCTGCCCCAGGCATTACCTGAAGGAAAAGCACAGATCTCTGCCCCATATACTAGTAGTGAAGCACAGATCTCTGCCACAGACAGTACTAGAAAAGCACAGATCTCTTCCCCAGACACTACTAGAAAAGCACAGATCTCTGCCCCATATACTAGTAGTGAAGCACAGATCTCTGCCCCAGACACTACTAGAAAAGCACAGATCTCTTCCCCAGACACTACTAGAAAAGCACAGATCTCTGCCCCATATACTAGTAGTGAAGCACAGATCTCTGCCACAGACAGTACTAGAAAAGCACAGATCTCTGCCCCAGACACTACTAGAAGAGCACAGATATCTGCCCCAGACATTACTAGAAAAGCACAGATCTCTGCCCCAGACACTACTAGAAAAGCACAGATCTCTGCCCCATATACAAGTAGTGAAGCACAGATCTCTGCCCCATATACTAGTAGTGAAGCACAGATCTCTGCCCCATATACTAGTAGTGAAGCACAGATCTCTGCCCCAGACACTACTAGAAAAGCAGAGATCTCTGCCACAGACACTACTAGAAAAGCACAGCTCTCTGCCCCAGAAACTACTAGAAAAGCAGAGATCTGTGCCCCAGACACTAGAAAAGCAGAGATCTCTGCCCCAGACAGTACTAGAAAAGCACAGATCTCTGCCCTAGACACTACTAGAAAAGCACAGATCTCTGCCCCAGACACTACTAGAAAAGCAGAGATCTCTGCCCCTGACACTACTAGAAAAGCAGAGATCTCTGCCCCAGACACTACTAGAAAAGCAGATCTCTGCCCCAGACAGTACTAGAAAAGCACAGATCTCTGCCCCAGACAGTACTAGAAAAGCACAGATCTCTGCCCCAGACAGTACTAGAAAAGCATAGGCAATACAGCATAACATGATGCAGGAAGATGAGACCTATATTTTCTCTTGTGAAGCCACAGATCAGAAGAGATAGGAAAATCCTCTCTGTTCAGGAGCTGCTGGCAGTCCTGGGGCAGACAGTATGCTGAATACAAAAACACTAATGAATAAAACTCTGATTGTGTCAGGTGTTGCTCTGTGGGTTGATCAAGCGGTCGTGTGAGGCGCTGATCCATTATTGGCTGTCAGGTGATCATATGAGGAGACACTACTAGAAAAGCGCAGATCTCTGCTCTGGATAGTACAAGAAAAGCGCAGATCTCTGCTCTGGATAATACTAGAAAAGCGCATATCTCTGCTCTGGATAATACTAGAAAAGCGCAGATCTCTGCGCTGGATAATACTAGAAAAGCGCAGATCTCTGCTCTGGTTACTAGAAAAGCGCAGATCTCTGCTCTGGATAATACTAGAAAAGCGCAGATCTCTGCTCTGGATAGTACAAGAAAAGCGCAGATCTCTGCTCTGGATAATACTAGAAAAGCGCAGATCTCTGCTCTGGATAATACTAGAAAAGCGCAGATCTCTGCTCTGGATAATACTAGAAAAGCGCAGATCTCTGCGCTGGATAATACTAGAAAAGCGCAGATCTCTGCGCTGGATAATACTAGAAAAGCGCAGATCTCTGCGCTGGATAATACTAGAAAAGCGCAGATCTCTGCTCTGGATGATACTAGAAAAGCGCAGATCTCTGCTCTGGATAATACTAGAAAAGCGCAGATCTCTGCGCTGGATAATACTAGAAAAGCGCAGATCTCTGCGCTGGATAATACTAGAAAAGCGCAGATCTCTGCTCTGGATGATACTAGAAAAGCGCAGATCTCTGCTCTGGTTACTAGAAAAGCGCAGATCTCTGCTCTGGATAATACTAGAAAAGCGCAGATCTCTGCTCTGGATAATACTAGAAAGCGCAGATCTCTGCGCTGGATAATACTAGAAAAGCGCAGATCTCTGCGCTGGATAATACTAGAAAAGCGCAGATCTCTGCTCTGGATGATACTAGAAAAGCGCAGATCTCTGCTCTGGTTACTAGAAAAGCGCAGATCTCTGCTCTGGATAATACTAGAAAAGTGCAGATCTCTGCTCTGGTTACTAGAAAAGCGCAGATCTCTGCTCTGGATGATACTAGAAAAGCGCAGATCTCTGCTCTGGTTACTAGAAAAGCGCAGATCTCTGCTCTGGATAATACTAGAAAAGCGCAGATCTCTGCTCTGGATATACTAGAAAAGCGCAGATCTCTGCGCTGGATAATACTAGAAAAGCGCAGATCTCTGCTCTGGATAATACTAGAAAAGCGCAGATCTCTGCTCTGGATAATACTAGAAAAGCGCAGATCTCTGCTCTGGATAATACTAGAAAAGCGCAGATCTCTGCTCTGGATAATACTAGAAAAGCGCAGATGTCTGCTCTGGATGATACTAGAAAAGTGCAGATCTCTGCTCTGGTTACTAGAAAAGCGCAGATCTCTGCTCTGGATAATACTAGAAAAGCGCAGATCTCTGCTCTGGATAATACTAGAAAAGCGCAGATCTCTGCGCTGGATAATACTAGAAAAGCGCAGATCTCTGCGCTGGATAATACTAGAAAAGCGCAGATCTCTGCTCTGGATGATACTAGAAAAGCGCAGATCTCTGCTCTGGTTACTAGAAAAGCGCAGATCTCTGCTCTGGATAATACTAGAAAAGCGCAGATCTCTGCTCTGGATAATACTAGAAAAGCGCAGATCTCTGCTCTGGATAATACTAGAAAAGCGCAGATCTCTGCGCTGGATAATACTAGAAAAGCGCAGATCTCTGCTCTGGATAATACTAGAAAAGCGCAGATCTCTGCTCTGGATAATACTAGAAAAGCGCAGATCTCTGCTCTGGATAATACTAGAAAAGCGCAGATCTCTGCTCTGGATAATACTAGAAAAGCGCAGATCTCTGCTCTGGATGATACTAGAAAAGCGCAGATCTCTGCTCTGTATAATACTAGAAAAGCGCAGATCTCTGCTCTGGATAATACTAGAAAAGCGCAGATCTCTGCTCTGGATACTAGAAAAGCGCAGATCTCTGCTCTGGATAATACTAGAAAAGCGCAGATGTCTGCTCTGGATGATACTAGAAAAGCGCAGATCTCTGCTCTGGTTACTAGAAAAGCGCAGATCTCTGCTCTGGATAATACTAGAAAAGCGCAGATCTCTGCTCTGGATAATACTAGAAAAGCGCAGATCTCTGCTCTGGATAATACTAGAAAAGCGCAGATCTCTGCGCTGGATAATACTAGAAAAGTGCAGATCTCTGCTCTGGATATACTAGAAAAGCGCAGATCTCTGCTCTGGATAATACTAGAAAGTGCAGATCTCTGCTCTGGATAATACTAGAAAAGCGCAGATCTCTGCTCTGGATAATACTAGAAAAGCGCAGATCTCTGCTCTGGATGATACTAGAAAAGCGCAGATCTCTGCTCTGGATAATACTAGAAAAGCGCAGATCTCTGCTCTGGATAATACTAGAAAAGCGCAGATCTCTGCTCTGGATAATACTAGAAAAGCGCAGATCTCTGCTCTGGATACTAGAAAAGCGCAGATCTCTGCTCTGGATAATACAGAAAAGCGCAGATCTCTGCTCTGGATAATACTAGAAAAGCGCAGATCTCTGCGCTGGTAATACTAGAAAAGCGCAGATCTCTGCTCTGGATAATACTAGAAAAGCGCAGATCTCTGCTCTGGATACTAGAAAAGCGCAGATCTCTGCTCTGGATAATACTAGAAAAGCGCAGATCTCTGCTCTGGATAATACTAGAAAAGCACAGATCTCTGCTCTGGATAATACTAGAAAAGCGCAGATCTCTGCTCTGGATAATACTAGAAAAGCGCAGATCTCTGCTCTGGATAATACTAGAAAAGCGCAGATGTCTGCTCTGGATAATACTAGAAAAGCGCATATCTCTGCTCTGGATACTAGAAAAGCGCAGATCTCTGCTCTGGATAATACTAGAAAAGCGCAGATCTCTGCTCTGGATAATACTAGAAAAGCGCAGATCTCTGCTCTGGATAATACTAGAAAAGCGCAGATCTCTGCGCTGGATAATACTAGAAAAGCGCAGATCTCTGCTCTGGATAATACTAGAAAAGCGCAGATCTCTGCTCTGGATACTAGAAAAGCGCAGATCTCTGCTCTGGATAATACTAGAAAAGCGCAGATCTCTGCTCTGGATAATACTAGAAAAGCGCAGATCTCTGCGCTGGATAATACTAGAAAAGCGCAGATCTCTGCTCTGGATTATACTAGAAAAGTGCAGATCTCTGCTCTGGATAATACTAGAAAAGCGCAGATCTCTGCTCTGGATACTAGAAAAGCACAGATCTCTGCGCTGGATAATACTAGAAAAGCGCAGATCTCTGCGCTGGATAATACTAGAAAAGCGCAGATCTCTGCTCTGGATAATACTAGAAAAGCGCAGATCTCTGCTCTGGATAATACTAGAAAAGCGCAGATCTCTGCTCTGGATAATACTAAAAAGCGCAGATCTCTGCTCTGGATAATACTAGAAAAGCACAGATCTCTGCTCTGGATAATACTAGAAGGTCCCCTGCTCAAGAAGGCACATGTGCAGGCCCGTCTGAAGTTTACCAGTGAACACCTGGATAATTCAGTGAGTGATTGGGAGAAGGTGCTGTGGTCAGAGGAGACAAAAAGACGTCTTTGGCATGACAATCTGCTGCTCACAGCAAGCCAGCTAAATACCTAGCTAATCTAAGGACAGGAGGCACCTAGGAAACACCTGCAGACTAGACCAGATGGAGCAGCAGGGCTGTCAATCAAAATGCTGACAGTTGAACACACTAGATTGGATGACTGGAGTGTCACTCACAAAACCCACAGTGCAGCACACTCCAGATCCCACAGGACGGCTGAGCTGCTGCTCACGGCATCTGTAGGCCACAGTCCGTGATGAGACCATGCCAATACGGTGGCTCAGTGGGTAGCCCTATAGACTGTGGCTCAGTGGGAAGCAGTATATTTGATGGCTCAGTGGGTAGCACCAGATACAGTTGCTCAGTGTGCAAGACTATATGGTGGGTAGCACTATATACGGTGGCACAGTGGTTAGCACTAGTGATGAGTGAGTATACTCGTTGCTCGGGTCTCCCCGAGCATGCTTGGGGGTCCTCCGAGTATTTTGGCATGCTCGGAGATTTAGTTTTGATCGCCTCAGCTGCATGATTTGCAACTGCTAGACAGCTTGAATACATGTGTGGATTGCCTGTTTGTTAGGGAATCCCCACATGTATTAAGCCTGTCTACAAGTCGCAAATCATGCAGCTGAGACGACGAAAACTAAATCTCCGAGCACGCCAAAATACTTGGAGATCACCCGAGCAACAATGCTACTCGCTCATCACTAGTTAGCACTGTTTTGCAGTGCTGGTGTCCAAGTTCCAATTCCACTAATGTTTTCCGCATATTTCGTGGGTTTCGTCTGGGTTCTCCAGTTTCTCCCACTTTCCAGGGACTGGTGCAGAATGTAGATTGTGAGCCCCAGTGGGGAGAGGGACTATGTGTGTACAGCACTGGGGATTAATGGTACTATATAAATAAGTGACTGGTTTCCAGTTACTGAGCACTATATGGCGGCTTGTGCTGCTGGAGGCCTGAGGTGCAGCCGCCTGGGACCCTCGCACATTCTCACCGATACTCCTACTTCGTTCTCAGGACACTTCATAAACTGAGGTCCCTTCAGGGAATTGTGGGGATCGATCAGGATTTGACTCATTTCCTCTGTCAGACAGGTCACATCACAGTGGGGACAGAGCAGACGAAACAGAGGAATCATCAGCCAGGAAGCAGAATAAATAAGACAAAAGGACACTGGTAACATACACTGGTGGGGCCCAGAGCAGGAAGGGGGGGCCCAGACAATGATGACGTGGTCTGGAGGAGGATGATGAGGTCAAGAGGAGAAATAGCAGGATGATGTGACTCAGAGGAGGGGGACAGGAATCCTAATGGAGGAGGAGGAAGAAGGTGTGTCAAGTGGAAGAGGAGTGTGGAGTCCAGAGAAGGAGGATGTGGGGCCCAGAGGAGGATAAGGAGGATGATATGGTCTATAGGAGGGTGGTGGGATCCGGAGGAGTACAGTGAAGACAGACACAAGCAACTAATCGATGCACAGGAGACAGACGCAAGTGGGTTCATCCATACACATGAGCTAGACATAAGAGGGTCATCCATACACAAGAGCTAGACATAAGATGGTCATCCATGCACAGGACCCAGGCACAAGCGGGTCATCTATACACAAAAGCCAGGCACAAGCGGGGAATCCATGCACAAGAGCCAGGCACAAGAGGGACATCCATGCACAAGAGCCAGGCACAAGAGGGACATCCATGCACAAGATCCAGACACAAGCAGGTCATCCATGCACAAGAGCCAGGCACAAGAGGGACATCCATGCACAAGAGGGTAATACATTCACAAGAGCCAGACACAAGCAGGTCATCTATGCACAAGAGCCAGGCACAAGATGGACAGCCATGCACAAGAGCCAGGCACAAGAGGGTAATACATGCACAAGAGCCAGACACAAGCGGGTCATCCATGCACAGGAGTCAGACACAAGCGGGTCATCCATGCACAAGAGTCCGACACAAGCGGGTCATCAATGCACAGAAGCCAGACACAAGAGGGTCATCCATGCACATGAGCCAGGCACAAGTGGATCATCCTGTCATGGACTGGGGGGTGTGGCTACCTCCAGTTGTCAGGGATTTATTATATCCCACTTTCCAGTTCCAGTTAGGAAGTTGTAGTTCTCTGGCGCGCCCTTACCTTCAGGTAAGTCAGGGAACTACAAGAAGGATAAGTAGTTGCCAGAAGGGCCGCCTTGCCATGTACTGGCTATAGGGCACTCTGCAGTGAGGGCGGAATGTATATCCTCAGTCCCCGGTGGGTAATACACACATAAAACCTCCGTTCCGTCACTTCTGGAGTCTCCCAAATACCCTAGAACACTTTGCTACCACCAGCTCCTCGTTCTATATTAATATCTTTATCAGGTGAGGAGCCAACCCAAAAAGGTAGCGTAATTTAGCACGGAGGACATGGCGGTACGTTATAGAGCAAGGAAAATGAAACTAGTGAAGTTTTATAGATTTACTCCTGAAAATATAGGCAGTGTTTACAAAAATATAAAAGATATTACAAAAGAGCAAAGATACAGTATATACAGGCAATTGCAAAATAAAATGGATTAAAATATGAAACGTACATATCTCAGTCAATGGCACGCCATGTAGAGTAGAGGGGAGGGGGACCTTCCAAGGGCAACAGGTCAAAATGCACAGCTTTACATAGCTGATCCCCCAGGCAAAATACAATGTCCCCATGGAGCGGGTCAGCCTTATGCTTTTTCACTGCTGACCTCATGAGGTGGGTTGAGCTAGAGGATATACGCCCCGTCTAAAAGTTCTTAAAAACTTCTATTTGTCATAACTCTGGGTGAAAACCTCGGAACAAGATGACTGGTATCATTTTTCTTATTACGACATTACCTTTCTTTTGATATCAAACATGGCATATCTATTTATTACTGGGAAGCAGGAATTGCATTATCGGTTTCTGATGTCGCACATGTTGCAAAAACGTAACTGGGTGTAGCCTAAATTATGCTGGTTCTGAAAATATGTTTCCTGTTTCTAGGATCAATGTGCATTATTAAATTGAAGTTTGAAGGAACAAAGCATGTGCTCAAACCTTTACTTCCTGTTTGAGCCGGCCAGGATCTCACATTACACAAGCTAGTATAGCAGGAGGGAGGGGGCTGGATGCTGCAGCTGTGCCTGCACATGAGGCTTTGTGTGTGTACTGTACAAACCTAATGGGGGAAGTGCAGCACGAGCCCTGGAAGAGTACATAGAATGTAAACATTCATATTTTCCTGACATATCCATGCACAGGGGCATGGTACAAGCGGGGCTTCCATGTACAAGAGCCAGGCACAAGAAGGTCATCCATGCACAGGAGCCAGGCACTAGCGGGTCATCCATACACATGAGACAGGCACTAGCGGGTCATCCATGCACTGGAGCCAGGCACAAGCATTTCATCCATGCAGAGAAGCCAGGCGCTAGTGAGTCATGCATGCATGCACAGGAGCCAGGCGCTAGTGAGTCATCCATGCACAGGAGCCAGGCACGAGCGGGTCATCAATGCAATGGAGCCAGGCACAAGTGGGTCATCCATGTACGAGCCAGAAGCAAGCGGGTCATCCATGCACATGAGCCAAAAGCAAGTGGGTCATCCATGCACAGGAACAAGTAAGTCAACGGTGCAGAGGAGCTAGGCACAAGTGGGTCATCCATGCACAAGAGCTAGGCACAAAGGGGTCATCCATGCACACGAGCCAGGCACAAAGGGGTCATCAATGCACAAGAGCTAGGCACAAATGGGTCATCCATGCACAAGAGCCAAGCACAAACGGGTCATCCATGCACAAGAGCCAGGCACAGACGGGTCATCCATGCACATGAGCTAGACACTAGCGAGTCATCAATGCAATGGAGCCATACACATGAGCCATAAGCAAGCAGGTCATCCATGCACACGAGCCAGAAACAAGCGAGTCATCCATTCACACGAGCCAGGCACAAGCGGGTCATCCATGCACATGAGCCAGAAACAAGCGGGTCATCCATGCACAGGAACCAGGCACAAGCGGGTCAATGATGCAGAGCAGCTAGGCACAGAAGTTAGCCACAAGCGGGTCATCCATCCACTGGAGCCAGGCACAAGCGGGCATCCAAGCACAGAAACCAGACACAAGCGGGTCATCCATGAACAGGAGGCAGATACAAGAGGGTCATCCATACACATGAGCCAGGCATGAATGGGTCACCCATGCACAAGAGCCAAGTACAAGCTGTTCATCCATGCACAAGTCAGACGCAAGCGGGTCATCCATGCACAGGAGCTAGATGCAAGGGGATCATTCATGCACAGGAGCTAGATGCAAGGGGGTCATCCATGCACATGATCAAGGCATTAGCGGGTCATCCATGCACAGGAGCCAGGCTGTTGTGTTTTGGTAGCTGAGGAGAAAAAGCAAATACGGCAATACACCAGAGAGGCTGGAACCTATTGAATTGCAGTAACCTGAACTAACCACACAACTAGAGGTAGCCGTGGAGCGTTCCTACGTTGATCCTAGACACCTCGTCACAGCCTGAGAGATAACTACACCTAAAGGCAGAAAGAGGAAAGCTATCTGCCCCGGAGCAGATCCCCAAAGAAAATAGTAAGCCCCCAAACATGTAATGGCGGTTAGACAAGAAGAAGCACGGACACATACAGAAAATAGAATGAGCAAACGCTGGGGCCCAATCTGTCTAGACAGAAAAGTACAGGAAAGGATTCTCACTACAATCCAAAAAAACCCTAAAAAATACCAACTCTTCTGATTGCAAAAACACCTGAGATCACACGATCTCTACCACCTAAATCAGATCTCTGGTGTAACAAAACTAAGCCGCAGCCACTGAAAAAACAGGAAAAAGCAAATGAACAAATAACAGTGGTTTCAGATAAACTGAGAAGAGCACAGGCCCCAGGAGGGGACCCGGCTGACCTCCACAGAAGTGCAGGGAACTATGCAAAAAGCAAGCACAAAAATAAAAGCAGAAAATATCTTATCTGAAAGCAGAAGATGCAGGCAAGACTCAGCAAACTTCCAAATGAACCAGGAACCACAATTGAGACAAGAACAATTGATCACCAGCAACCATCATGGGAGGGAACCTCCCTTATATCAGACCAGTCAGTGATCCCAGATTGCCATTCCTCGCTGAAAGGTTCAGTACTGTCTGTAACCACCAGAGGGAGCCTCTGCTCAGAAACCATCTCTAGCTCATTCATAACAGTACCCCCCCCTTGAGGAGGGGTCACCGAACCCTCACTTGTGCAACCAGGCCGATCAGGATGAGCTCGGTGATAGGCACGGATCAGTCTCCTAGCATGGATGTCCGAAGCAAATATCCAAGAATTGTCCTCCTGACCATAACCTCTCCACTTAACCAAATACTGGAGTTTCTGTCTAGAAAAACGAGAATCCAATATTTTCTCAACCACATACTCCAGATTGCCCTCAACCAAAACAGGGTCAGGAGGCGCAGCCATAGGAACCACTGGCTCGACAAACCTCTTCAATAAGGACTTGTGGAACACGTTATGGATCTTAAATGTCCCTGGAAGAAGCAAACGGAAGGAAACAGGATTAAGAATCTCCATGATCTTATAAGGTCCAATGAACCTAGGCTTAAACTTTGGAGATGCAACCCTCATAGGGATATTTCTTGAGGACAACCAAACCAAGTCCCCCACTTTAAACCGAGGACCATCAGTCCTATGCCGGTTGGCAAACCGTTGGGCCTTCTCCTGAGAGAGAGACAAACTCTCCACTACCTGGTCCCAAATCTGCTGCATTCGCTCCACAACAGAGTCAACACCCGGTCAGACAGACAGAAGCCTCCGCCTGTCCCGAAGAAAATCGAGGGTGAAACCCAAAATTGCAGAAAAATGGAGACATCAAGGTGGCAGAGCTAGCCCTATTATTAAGAGCAAACTCAGCCAAAGGCAAAAAAGAGACCCAGTCATCTTGATCAGCAGACACAAAACATCTCAAATAAGTCTCCAAGGTCTGGTTTGTTCTCTCGGTTTGTCCATTGGTCTGAGGATGAAAAGCAGAGGAGAAAGATAATTGAACACCAAGTTTAGAACAAAATGTCCTCCAAACTCTGGAAACAAACTGGACTCCTCTGTCAGACACAATGTTCTCCGGAATGCCATGTAACCGAACCACGTGCTGAAGGAACAAAGGCACCAATTCGGAGGAGGAAGGTAACTTAGGTAATGGCACAAGATGTATCATCTTGGAAAACCTATCACAGATTACCCAGATAACGGTCATTCTCTGAGAAACAGGGAGGTCGGAAATAAAATCCATAGAGATATGGGTCCATGGCCTCTTGGGCACAGGTAATGGCATTAACAAACCACTAGAGCGAGAGCAAGGCTTGGAGCGAGAGCAAGTCCCACAGGACTGCACAAATTCCCTGACGTCACAAGACAAAGTAGGCCACCAAAGGACCGACTCACCAAGTCTCTGGTAACAAAAATCCCGGGATGACCAGCCAACGCGGAACAATGAATCTCAGACATCACACTCTTCTTCCACTGGTCTGGGACAAACAATTTCCCAATAGGGCAGCGCTCAGGTTTATCCTCCTGACACCCTTCCAGAGCCAGTCTCAAATTGGGCGAGATGGCGGAAAGAACTACACCCTCTTTCAAAATAACAGTAGGATCACATAACTCAGGAAAGTCCGCAAAGAAACTCCTTGAGAGGGCATCCGCCTTAACATTCTTAGTGCCAGGAAGAAAAGAAACCACAAAATTAAAACGTGCGAAAAACAAGGCCCACCTGGCCTGTCTAGGATTAAGTCGCTTGGCTGATTCGAGATAAACCAGATTCTTATGGTCCATGAGGACCACCACCTGATGTTTGGCTCCTTCCAGCCAATGTCTCCACTCTTCAAAGGTCCACTTCATGGCCAATAACTCCCGATTACCCACGTCATAATTACGTTCAGTTGGAGAAAATTTGAGAGAAAAAGGCACAAGGGTTACTCTTAGAGGTCTCTGGATCTCTTTGGGACAAAAAGGCACCTGCCCCAATTTCAGAGGCATCAACCTCCACCTGAAACGGTAGAGAAACATCAGGCTGCCGTAGAACAGGAGCAGAAGTGAATCTCTGCTTAAGTTCCTGAAACGCAGAGACTGCCTCAGGAGGCCAATTCACCACATCAGAACCCTTTTTGGTCAAATCAGTCAATGGTTTAACAATACCGGAGAAATTACCAATAAATTTACGATAAAAATTGGCAAAACCCAAAAATCTCTGAAGAGCCTTTAATGAAGTAGGTTGGACCCAATCACAGATGGCCTGAACCTTGACCGGGTCCATTTCAATAACAGACGGAGACAAAATGAATCCCAGAAATGAGACCTTCTGTACGCCAAAAAGATACTTTGATCCCTTCACATACAGTGCATTCTCTCTCAAAATCTGGAACACAGTCCGAACATGTTTCACATGAGAGTCCCAGTCATTGGAAAAAATCAAGATATCATCCAAATAAACAATCAGAAATTTATCCAAAAAATCCCTGAAAATATCATTCATGAAGGATTGGAAGGAGCATTAGTGAGCCCAAAGGGCATCACTAGGTACTCAAAATGCCCCTCTGGGGTATTAAACGCTGTCTTCCATTCATCCCCGTGCTTAATGCGAATAAGGTTATACGCCCCCCTGAGGTCAAGCTTGGTAAACCAACTAGCACTTTTCACCCTGGAAAACAGAAAAAAGATGATATATATGTCACAATAATAATAAAAAGTCTCAAAATCAATAAAAATTAGTATATATGAGTAAAATAGTGACAATACCACCAGACGTGTGGATGGCAGACCATCCGGAAATGTGAAAGAAAATATCCAGGGATAGGGGGAGGACACCAAGTGACAAGGCAGTAACAGAAAATCAAAGGTGACACAGTGTAAATAATAAAATATAATTTTATTAAATCAATGAATATAAAATATGCATAACACTACAACATAGTATATGTAAAAAATTTGTTTTATAAAAAGAATATTTATTAGATGACCAGAGGCAAAAAACCCATATAATATGGTAAAGCTACATACAATAAAATGAGCACCTCAGTGTATAGACATCTGTGTTAAACAATTTCTTATATAAAGTATCATGAGTATGTAGATGTATACACCAATAGAAAATAGTATGCTCAGTCGAAGACCAGGTAATGACCCTATATATAAAAAAATGGCAGTATAAAATGTGCCTATAACCATTTGTGTAAAATTCTGAAACAATAATGCCAAGGTGCAAAGGAAATTCACTGCACTTGTGGTAGATATGTGTGTAAGTATCCACAAAAAATACAAACGGATAAGCAACTCTAGTGAAAAAACAAAAAACATGTGCAGGTCACACGTGAAATACTAAATCAAAACACCATGTGCCGCAAAAAGTAAATGAAGAAACTACCAGCAAACATATATATCTGCATGTGTGAAAAATAAACACCATGCACCACTAAAGGTAAGATAAGGAGTGAAAATACCACCAAATGAGGGGCAGATACCTGGGAGCTAATACCACGGGTGGAGACTCCGGAAGAAAGCGCCCCGACGCGCGTTTCGGAAATCTTTTTCCTTCGTCAGGGGGATGTTACATATACTATGTTGTAGTGTTATGCATATTTTATATTCATTGATTTAATAAAATTATATTTTATTATTTACACTGTGTCACCTTTGATTTTCTGTTACTGCCTTGTCACTTGGTGTCCTCCCCCTATCCCTGGATATTTTCTTTCACCCTGGAAAACAGGTCAGAAATCAAGGGTAACGGATATTGATACTTCACAGTGATCTTATTCAAGAGACGATAATCAATACACGGCCTCAATGAACCATCCTTTTTGGCCACAAAGAAAAAACCGGCACCCAAGGGTGAAGAGGATGGTCTGATATGACCCTTCTCCAATGACTCCTTGATATAAGATCGCATAGCATCGTGTTCAGGTACAGACAAGTTAAAAAGGCGACCTTTAGGAAATTTACCACCAGGCACTAATTCAATAGCGCAATCATAGCTCCTGTGAGGGGGCAAGGATGCAGATTTACTTTCACTAAATACATCCAAAAAATCAGTGAAAAAGTCAGGAACATCCTGAGACTGGGGAGAGGCAGAAAAAACAGGAGTGTCGGCATTAACACATTGGCAGCCCCAACTGGTCACAGACACAGATTTCCAATCCAAAACAGGATTATGAGACTGTAACCAAGGGAAACCTAGTACAATAATGTCATGCAGATTATACAGCACCAGAAATTTGCAACTCTCCTGATGATCTGGTTCAACCCTCATTATCACCTGAGTAGAAAACTGGGGTTTATTCTCCGCCAAAGAGGTAGAATCAATGCCCAGTAGGGGAATAGACTTCCGCAGGGGTATCATGGGAAACCCACAACGTTTGGCAAAGTCAAAATCCATCAGGTTAATAGCTGCTCCTGAATCAACAAAAGCCTGAGCAGAAAATGTGGACAGGGAGCAAATCAGGGTAACAGTCAACAGAAATTTAGTCTGAACACTACCCAAGACAACTGAGCGTGCAAAACGTCTTCCCCGCTTAGGGCAGACTGAAATAGCATGAGAGGCGTCACCACAGTAGAAACATAACCCATTGCATTTTCTAAACTCATGACGCTGTGCCCCAGAAACCACTCTATCACACTGCATGGGCTCAGAAGCTGGCTCACAAGGCAACACTATCTCACGCATACCTCTGCGCTCACGCAAAAGTCTGTCAATTTGAATAGCCAATGACATAGAATCATTGAGACCAGAGGGAGCAGGGAATCCCACCATAACATCCTTTACATTCTCTGACAGCCCCTACCGAAAAAGGGCTGCCAAAGCATCATCATTCCATTTGGTCAGGACTGCCCACTTTTGGAATTTTTGACAGTACAACTCAGCGTCTTCAAGACCCTGATTTAATGCCAACAAGGTTTTTTCAGCTTGATCAGTGACATTAGGTTCATCATACAATAACCCCAGAGCCAGAAAAAATACATCAATATCATTCAAAACAGGATCCCCAGGTGTCAGGGAAAAAGCCCAATCCTGAGGGTCACCGCACAGGAGAGAGATGATAATTTGAACCTGCTGTGCTGCGTTCCCTGAGGACTTAGGCTTTAAGGCAAAAAACAACTTACAGTTATTTTTGAAATTCAGAAATTTAGCCCGATCCCCCAAAAACAAATCTGGCATGGGGATACTAGGTTCCACAACCAGCAACCTAGCAAGATAGGTGGCAATACTCCGAACCTCAGTGGCAAGCTGATCCACATGGCCAGACAACTGTGCAAGCTCCATTGAGAGAGAAAAAAAAATCATCCTCAGCACCCAGAGAAAAAGAGGGAAAAAATGCCACAAACAGGAAAAAAAAAAAATCTCTGACAACTCTGACAACTTTTTTTTTCTTTCCACACTATTTTTCCCTTCTGTGAGTACCATATAATTTTCAGTTTGGCCGGTGATACTGTTATGTTTTGGTAGCTGAGGAGAAAAAGCAAAAATGGCAATACACCAGAGAGGCTGGAACCTATTGGATTGCAGTAACCTGAACTAACCACACAACTAGAGGTAGCCGTGGAGCGTTCCTACGTTGATCCTAGACGCCTCGTCACAGCCTGAGAGATAACTACACCTAAAGGCAGAAAGAGGAAAGCTATCTGCCCCGGAGCAGATCCCCAAAGAAGATAGGAAGCCCCCAAACATGTAATGGTGGTTAGAGAAAAGAAGCACGGACACAGACAGAAAATAGAATGAGCAAACGCTGGGGCCCAATCTGTCTAGACAGAAAAGTACAGGAAAGGATTCTTACTGCAATCCAAAAAAAACCCCTAAAAAATACCAACTCTTCTGATTGCAAAAACACCTGAGATCACACGATCTCCACCACCTAAATCAGATCTCTGGTGTAACAAAACTAAGCCGCAGACACTGAAAAAACAGGAAAAAGCAAATGAACAAATAACAGTGGCTACAGATAAACTGAGAGGAGCACAGGACCCAGGAGGGGACCCGGCTGACCTCCACAAAAGTGCAGAGAACTATGCAAAAAGCAAACACAAAAATAAAAGCAGAAAATATCTTATCTGAAAGCAGAAGATGCAGGCAGGACTCCAGCAAACTTCCAAATGAACCAGGAACCACAATTGAGACAACAACAATTGATCACCGGCAACCATCATGGGAGGGAACCTCCCTTATATCAGACCAGTCAGTGATCCCAGATTGCCATTCCTCGCTGAAAGGTTCAGTACTGTCTGTAACCACCAGAGGGAGCCTCTGCTCAGAAACCATCTCTAGCACATTCATAACACCAGGCACAAGCAGGTTGTCAGAAATATGAATAATTTATAAACTTCTGTGATGAAACGGTGCACACACACGACGGCTGCTGCCGTCCGACCCGGTAAACTGCAGGGATTTATAATTATCCCACTTCCTCTTAGGAACTTGCAGCTCTCTGGCGCCCCCCTTACCCTCAGGTCAGTCAGGGAACTGCACCTAGGATAATCAGTCGCCAGACGGGTCACTTGGATGTGTGCTGGCTATTGGGCACGCTGCAGTGAGGGAATTATAATTACTCTGAGTCGCAGCCGGGTAATACACTTATAATACCTGCTCCGTCACTGCCAACGCCACCCCATATGTCAACACTTAACACCCCCTTCTTTTAAGCTGCCACCAGCTACGGTTTTTCTTACTGAACAATTTATCAAGAGGGTCTGTAGCAACCCCAAAACAGTAGCGTAGTGCTTCAGGCACGTGCAAATTCGTTTATAGAGCAGGAGAAACAAACTAATAAATTTATAGGTTTATTCCTTAAAAAAAAGGCAGTGCTTATACAATATAAAAAAAGATGGAACAAACTGAGGCAATATAGTTATGTACAAATGCAGTTATAAAATAAACGGGATTAAGAATGAAAGACTCACATGATAGTTAGATCATTTACAGGCAAGCCAGGCTGGGGAAGGAGCCACACGTCATAGTTCATTTGCAGATCTCTTAGTCAGGACATCACAGCAAGGACCGAGAAAGGGGGGCTCACTGCCAGACTTATACCTGGGGCTGCTGACCTCACGAAAAGGGGAGGGTTTTTCTGGCCACCTCCCCGGGACAGAAGTGTATGATTTGAGCTCTGAAATATCATAAGGTCCATCCCTCGTCCTGTGAACCTAGCAGAATAACGGCAGACCTATCAATGATCTTACTTTAAAATGACGGTTCAAATGAGTCCAAACTTGGCTGAGCTAGTCCATGGGGAATCCGAGAATTCCATTTCTCGGGTTCTGTTGGAGTTACGGGTTCACCAGTACCACGGGAACGATGCCTGTCAGGCGCATGTTTCACAACAGTACTTTCGTGTTTCTAGCGAACGCTCCCACCGTGTGATAACCAAAACAGAATGAATTCTCCAAAATGGCTGCTATAGAAGGAGAGCACATGTGAAGACAATGGCGACCCCCTACGGTGAGGCGGGAAAACTCTAGCACTGGCAGCTCACATTACACTGCCTGAGTGCAGGCTGGGAGGGGGTTGATGGGAAGCATGAGAGAGGGAGGGGGGAAACTTGGCTCCGTGGGCTGTCAGTACAAAACAGGATGAGGACTGTAGTTCTAGCAACAGCACAAGACATGGAGCTCCAGTATCATCACACCTCCCCCCTTTAGAGGGCGCTACGGAGGCATGACCTGTCGGTAATCCGACATGCGCACCTCAGCGGGTTCGCCACGTCGTGATAAACCATCAGCATTCCCATGTTCGCTGCCTTTCTTGTGTTGTACGGCAAAATCATACTGCTGTAGGGCAAGGCTCCAGCGTAGCAACCTACCATTGGTTCAGGACACTGTGTGCAGCCAGCTCAGAGGGTTGTGGTCGGTGACCACCTTGAAGGTGCGCCCGTACAGGTAGGGCTGCAAACGTTGCAGTGCCCAGACCATGGCCAGGCACTCCTCGATGGTGGAGTATGCCACTTCCCTTGGCAGAAGTTTCCGGCTCAGGTACAACACGGGGTGCTCCTGGTTCCCCGAATCAACCTGGCTGAGTACAGCACCGAGGCCAAATTCGCTGGCGTCAGTCTGTACCAGGAATGGCCGACTGCTGTCGACGGCTTTCAACACTGGAGAGCTGCACAGGGCTGTTTTCAAAGCTCGGAATGCCGCCTCACAGCCATCTGTCCAGTTGACTGTTTGGGGTAGACCGCCCTTGGTGAGGTCCGTCAAGGGTTTTGCAATGGCGCTATAGTTCGGTACGAAACGCCTATAGTACCCTGCAGTGCCCAGGAAGGACTTCACCTGCTTTTTGGTCCTGGGGGTGGGCCAGGACACGATCGCGTCCACTTTCTCGGGCTCTGGACTCATGGAACCCCCGCCTACCCGGTGCCCCAGGTAGTGGACCTCCCTCATGCCCATCTGGCATTTTCCCGGCTTGATGGTCAGATCTGCCTGGTGAATACGCTTGAGCACCTCCTGGAGATGCTGAAGGTGTTCCTCCCAGGTGGAACTGAAGACGGCAATGTCGTCCAGGTACGCCACAGCGTACTCCTCCAGTCCCTGAAGCAGGTGGTTGACCATCCGCTGGAAAGTGGCAGGGGCATTCTTCATGCCGAAAGGCATGACCGTGGACTCGTACAGTCCAAAAGGGGTGATAAAGGCGGATTTCTCCTGCGCCTCAGGGCTCAGGGGAATCTGCCAGTATCCCCGGCTTAAATCCATGATGGATATGTACTTGGCATTCGCCAACCGCTCCAGCAGATCCTCGATGCGTGGCATTGGGTGCGCATCAGAGGTAGTGATGGCGTTGAGACCCCTGTAGTCCACGCAGAACCGGGTGGTCCGATCCTTTTTGGGCATGAGAACTACAGGTGAGGCCCACGCGCTTTTGGACGGCCGGATCACCCCCAGCTGCAACATCTCATGGATCTCCTGGCGCATAATCTGCTGCACCTCCTCAGAGATCCGATAAGGTGTCCGCCGTAATGGGGCATGATCCCCGGTGTCCACCTCGTGGACTGCCAACTCGGTCCTTCCGGGTCGGTTCGTGAACTCGGCCCGGAAGGGTTCCAGAGTGGTCAGCAACTGCAACCGCTGGGAGACGGTTAGCGAGGCATTTACCTCCATGTCCTCAATGGACCCATTGGCCTGGGCTTGGGCCAGCATGTCCAGGAGGGGATCCTCTTCCCCGTCCTCGGGCAGATTGCAGACCGGTAGGACGCAGGCTTCACGTTCGTGATGGGCCTTCATCATGTTGACGTGAAAGGCCTTGCGCCTACCCCGAGTGTGGTCAAGCGTGACCACGTAGGTGACTGGGTTGAGCTGTTGGTGCACGACGTACGGGCCTTCCCAGGCTGCCTGAAGCTTATCCTTTGGTACGGGCACCAGCACCCACACCTTTTGACCCACCTGGTAGGTCCGCTCCTGGGCGTTCTGGTCGTACCAGTGCTTCTGGTCAGCCTGAGCCTGCGTCATGTTGTCATGCACCAACTGCGTCAAGGTCTGCATCTTGTCGCGGAAGCGCATGACATAATCCACGATGGACACTTCCGTGGGGTTTGGCTCATCTTCCCAGGATTCTCTTATCAACCCAAGGGGTCCCCGGACTCGCCTACCATACAGGAGCTCGAAGGGGGAGAACCCCGTCGAGGCCTGCGGGACTTCTCTGTAGGCAAATAGCAGGTGTGGGAGGTACCGCTCCCAATCGCGTCCCTGGGTCTCAACCAGCATGCGGAGCATCTGTTTGAGGGTACCGTTAAAGCGCTCACACAAACCATTGGTCTGTGGGTGATATGCACTCGATACCATACGCGTCACCTGCATTTTGCTGCAGAGAGCCTTCATTAGGCGAGACATAAATTGGGTCCCTTGATCGGTAAGCATCTCCCTGGGAAATCCTACCGTGAAAAGATGGTCACCATTGCATCCGCCACCTTATCTGCCCTAGTTGAGGACAGAGCTACTGCCTCCGGGTACCGGGTTGCGTAGTCTACCACAGTAAGGATGTATTGCTTTCCAGAGCTGCTGTGGACGGCCAGCGGGCCCACAATGTCCACCGCGATCCTCCGGAAAGGCTCCTCTATCACTGGCAACGGGATCAGGGGAGCCTTAAGAGCAGGCCCCGCCTTCCCCACTCTTTGACAGGTGATACAGGAGCGGCAGTAGTTAGTCACATCTGTCCCCATCTTGGGCCAATAGAAGTATTGAGACAGCCGTGCCTTAGTTTTGCTGATCCCCAAGTGTCCAGCGAGTGGAATCTCATGGGCAATCCTCAACAACTCACCTCGGAACTGGTGCGGGACGACCAGCTGTTTTTCCCTCAACCACTCCTTTTGGGAATCTCCGGGTACTGTCTCCCGGTACAACCTTCCTCGTTCCCAGAACACCCTCTCCTTATCAGTCACGGAGGTGGGCGTCTCGGCGAGGTGCCTCAAGTTCTCCAGGCTCGCATCTGAGTGCAGAGCGGCCTGGAACTCCTGGCTGGAGGCAGCCAGAAGTGACGTCAGGGTTCCTTCCTCACTGGGACCCTCTGGGACCGGCTCTGGGTCCAACTCTGGTTCAGTCTCTCCTGTAGCGGAGGAGGGTCCAGATGGTAGGGCACTACCTGCGATCCGGGCACTCTGACTGCGGGTGACAGCAGCTACATATGCCGTCTCCCCGGGGGTTTCTATAGACCCATCAGCCTGTGCTGCTATGGGCTCTACCTCCCATCCACCCCCAACACTTCAGGAGCAGTGCTACTTATGGGCCAGTTACCTTCCTCGGTGGCACTGGTCAGTGTCATGGCGTCACCTTCCTCTCGGTTCCCATGCACCTCCCCATTTCCTTGAGCACTGTCGCTTGCTCCTGCTAGGGGTTCCTCAGCCGTCTCACTCCGCAGAGCGACGGGACTGAACGCTCCTGTACCTGTGGACACATCTACCACTTCAGAGAAAGGGTTAACAGATTCAGATGGCACAGATACATCACTATCAACATCAGTCCTAGGGAAAGAAAGGTTATCAGTTGCATCATCACTTCGCAAAGCATTAGCAGGTAACCCAATCAGTTTCCCATCATCATCAACATCAACATCATGGTTAACGTTAACCTTATCATCAGATTGGGAAGGGGTGTCAGGGACATAGTACGCCACCATCCTCCCCAGATCAGTCCCCAATAAAACATCAGTGGGCAGGTTTTCGGACACCCCCACTTCCTTCACCCCGCTCCCGGCACCCCAGTCAATGAAAACTCGGGCTATCGGCAAGGGGTAGTGGACGCCCCCAATCCCTGTGACAGTTAAGGTTTTCCCCGGAATCAACTCTTCAGGGGCCGCCAGTTCGGGTCGGATGAGGATTCGTTCAGCCCCGGTGTCCTTGAGGCCTGTAGCAAGACGGGCCCCCACGCGGACGGGCTGCACGTTGTCATCAACCCTCCCCACCACACCACCCACCAAAAGAACAGAGGCGTTGGGCCCGGAGGCCTTGGCTGGGGGGTTCTTCTGCCTCTCCGGACAGGTGGCGCTGATGTGTCCAGTCCTTTTACAGGAGAAACACTGGCGGGGGTCTGATGTAGGCCGGGCGCTGGCAAAGGGGATAGTGCCTCCAGAGGGACGGCTGGCAGGGGCACTGGGGTTGGTTGCAGGCTTACCCCCTCCCCAGCGGGTGGTGACGGGCTTCCGCACCTCGGGTTTCCGGTTGGCCTCATAGCTGTCGGCGATCCGGGCTGTTGTGACCGCGTCCTCTGGTTCTCGGTCCAGGATGAACTGTCGGACCTCAGCTGGGCACAGATGCAGGAACTGGTCTTTGATCATCAGGTCTTTCAGCTCCTCATAGGTGTCAACTGACTCCCTGGATCCACTGGTCAAAGTGGGTCCTGAGTCCTTGCACCACATCGCTATAGCTGTCATGTGGGCCACGTTGGAGGTTCCGGAACTTCTTTCGGTATACCTCAGGGGTTAGCTGGTACTTGGCAATCAGGGCCTGCTTGATGGCCTCATAGTCACTGTCTTGATCTGGCGCGAGGGAAGCAAACGCCTCCAAAGCTTTGCCCTTTAGCCCGGGGGTCAAGTACCTGGCCCATTGGTCGGCAGGCAGCCGGTACTGTCTGCAGACTTTCTCAAAGGCCCGCAGAAAAGTGTCCAAGTCTCCATCCCTTTCCAGCACGGGAAAGTGCTCCGGCCGGGGCTTGGGACTCTGAGTGCTGCTGGGCACACTGCTCTGGGCTGTGGAGGGCATTGCCCCTCGCTGGACCATCTCCAGCTCATGGGCTCTCTGCGCTTGGGCTTCCCGCTCGGCTCGGGCTCTCTCAGCCTCCCGCTCGGCTCTCTCAGCCTCCCGCTCGGCTCTCTCAGCCTCCCTCTGGGCCTCTCGCTGGGCTTGGCGCTCGGCTCGGGCCTCCTGCTGGTATTGCTGAATCAGCTTCAGGCGCTCCCCCCGGTCGTCGGTGGGGAGTTCCTCCAGGGCCGCCTGCAGGTAAGGGTCCAACCCGCCCTGGGTGTAAGTCTGCAGGGTTTGGACCTCTGCTGCCGCCCCACCTTGGCTTGGGCCGGCTTCTGTGCCCTCCTCGCTCTCAGCGTGGTCCTGTGACATCAGGACCTTGATCAGTTGAGCTTTGGTTTGGCCCATGGGGTCAAGGCCTCGGGAAATGCATATTCCAGCAAGAGTGTCCCTTTTCTGCAGTTTGTACCAACTTGCTCCTATTGTAGCCATGTTTGCCAAATAAAAGATAGGATAGAAAAACAAAGAGAAGGGAGGGGTAACCGCACGTACACACAATTGTCTCAGGACTAATAAACACTGAGTCTGTTCTCCAAAACTTTAGTTGCAGGGTCGCTGAAGAACCGTGCAAGTTTTTTAGTGAATGGAATGATTGCTCAAACCAGATCACTAATGCTCTATAATCCCACCGCTCTGCCACCAATATGTGATGAAACGGTGCACACACACGACGGCAGATAAACTGAGAGGAGCACAGGACCCAGGAGGGGACCCGGCTGACCTCCACAAAAGTGCAGAGAACTATGCAAAAAGCAAACACAAAAATAAAAGCAGAAAATATCTTATCTGAAAGCAGAAGATGCAGGCAAGACTCAGCAAACTTCCAAATGAACCAGGAACCACAATTGAGACAACAACAATTGATCACCGGCAACCATCATGGGAGGGAACCTCCCTTATATCAGACCAGTCAGTGATCCCAGATTGCCATTCCTCGCTGAAAGGTTCAGTACTGTCTGTAACCACCAGAGGGAGCCTCTGCTCAGAAACCATCTCTAGCACATTCATAACACCAGGCACAAGCAGGTTGTCAGAAATATGAATAATTTATAAACTTCTGTGATGAAACGGTGCACACACACGACGGCTGCTGCCGTCCGACCCGGTAAACTGCAGGGATTTATAATTATCCCACTTCCTCTTAGGAACTTGCAGCTCTCTGGCGCCCCCCTTACCCTCAGGTCAGTCAGGGAACTGCACCTAGGATAATCAGTCGCCAGACGGGTCACTTGGATGTGTGCTGGCTATTGGGCACGCTGCAGTGAGGGAATTATAATTACTCTGAGTCGCAGCCGGGTAATACACTTATAATACCCGCTCCGTCACTGCCAACGCCACCCCATATGTCAACACTTAACACCCCCTTCTTTTAAGCTGCCACCAGCTACGGTTTTTCTTACTGAACAATTTATCAAGAGGGTCCGTAGCAACCCCAAAACAGTAGCGTAGTGCTTCAGGCACGTGCAAATTCGTTTATAGAGCAGGAGAAACAAACTAATAAATTTATAGGTTTATTCCTTAAAAAAAAGGCAGTGCTTATACAATATAAAAAGATGGAACAAACTGAGGCAATATAGTTATGTACAAATGCAGTTATAAAATAAACGGGATTAAGAATGAAAGACTCACATGATAGTTAGATCATTTACAGGCAAGCCAGGCTGGGGAAGGAGCCACATGTCATAGTTCATTTGCAGATCTCTTAGTCAGGACATCACAGCAAGGACCGAGAAAGGGGGGCTCACTGCCAGACTTATACCTGGGGCTGCTGACCTCACGAAAAGGGGAGGGTTTTTCTGGCCACCTCCCCGGGACAGAAGTGTATGATTTGAGCTCTGAAATATCATAAGGTCCATCCCTCGTCCTGTGAACCTAGCAGAATAACGGCAGACCTATCAATGATCTTACTTTAAAATGACGGTTCAAATGAGTCCAAACTTGGCTGAGCTAGTCCATGGGGAATCCGAGAATTCCATTTCTCGGGTTCTGTTGGAGTTACGGGTTCACCAGTACCACGTGAACGATGCCTGTCAGGCGCATGTTTCACAACAGTACTTTCGTGTTTCTAGCGAACGCTCCCACCGTGTGATAACCAAAACAGAATGAATTCTCCAAAATGGCTGCTATAGAAGGAGAGCACATGTGAAGACAATGGCGACCCCCTACGGTGAGGCGGGAAAACTCTAGCACTGGCAGCTCACATTACACTGCCTGAGTGCAGGCTGGGAGGGGGTTGATGGGAAGCATGAGAGAGGGAGGGGGGAAACTTGGCTCCGTGGGCTGTCAGTACAAAACAGGATGAGGACTGTAGTTCTAGCAACAGCACAAGACATGGAGCTCCAGTATCATCACAACTTCTATGTACACTTCCAGAGCTCGTGCTGCCCCTCCCCATCATGTTTGTGCATTGTCAGACTGAGCTTCTCATGTGCAGGCAGGTACCTGCAGTTCTCTCTCTCCCTATACTGTGTAATTCTATCACCCTCCCTCCTCCCCCTGTTGGAATGTCCACTCGGCCCTCCCCTCCTGCCAGCAGCTGGCCACTCATGACTGTTTGAGAGCAGTTTTTCCCGCCAAAGATCCACATGGTTCTTTGTTTATTCAAATTAGAATTTAATAACACCATAATCCTAGAGGCAGGAAATTTATATTTTTAGAATCTGCATTATTGAAGCTACACACAGCAAAGTTGTGGGACTTCTGCACCCACCAGAAACCGAGTAAAGGGTATATGCTTACCAGTCTCACAGATATACGATGTTTGGTATCAAAAGAAAGGTAATTTCATAATAAGAAAAATTATACCACTGTCGTCTCTTTCCGAGGTTTCCACCCAGAGTTCTGACAAATAGAAGTTTTGATAACTGTTCAAAAGGGGGCGTATATCCTCTATCTCAGCCTCCTCCAGTGAAGTCAGCGAAGTAAAGGTCTAAAGCTAGATGCTGACTCAGTGGGGTGTCAATTACACACAGTGTGCCAGCTAGGGAGCTGTGCTGATAGACCATTTTCCCTTGGGGAAGGTGCTCCTTCCATCGATACGTCATAACAGTGACTGAGATGTGTAAGTTCTTATTTTAATCCTCTTATTTGTAACTTTTGTATATATACTGTATTTTGTCTCTTTTGTAACATCTTTTGTAATTTTGTAAACACTGCCTATATTTTCTGGAGTAAATCTTTAAAAAAATTACTAGTTTAATTTTCCTTGCTCTACAACGTACCGCCACGTCCTCTGTGCTAAATGACGCTACCTTGTGGGTGGGCTCCTGACCCAATATTGCTTTTAATGTCAAACGAAGGACTGGTGGCAGCAAAATGTTCTGGGGAATTTGAGAGACCCTGGCAGTGATGGAACTGGGGTTTATATGTGTATTTCCGGCCTGAGACTGGGAATATACATACCGCCCTCACTGCAGAGTGCCCAATAGCCAGTACATGGCAAGGTAGCCTTTCTGGTGACTACTTATCGTAGGTGTAGTTCCCCAACTGACCTGATGGTAAGTGGGGGCGCCAGATAGCTGCAAGTTCCAAACCAGGACTGGAAGTAGGATCGCAAATAGAGGATTCTTGACACAGATCATCTATGCACAAAAGCGACACAAAAGGGTCAGCCATGCACTGGAGCCAGGCTCAAGCGGGTCATCCATGCAGAGGAACCAGGCACAATCGGGTCAACCATGCAGAGGAGCCAGGCACAGGAGCCAGACAAGCGGCTCATCCATGCACAGGAGCCAGACACAAGCGGGTCATCCATGCACAGGAGCCAGACACAAGCGGGTAATCCATGCACAGGAGCCAGACAAAAGAGGGCCATCCATGCACAGGAGCCAGACACAAGCGGGCCATCCATGCACAGGAGTCAGACATAAGCGGGTTATCCATGCACAGGAGTCAGACACAAATGGGTCATCCATACAAATGAGCCAGACGCAAGTGGGTCATCCATACACATGAGCCAGACGCAAGCGGGGCATCCATACACATGAGCCAGACGCAATCGGGTCATCCATGCACAATAGCCAGACACAAGTGGGTTATCCATGTACAAGAGCCAGACACAAGGGTCATCCATGCACAGAAGCCAGGCAAAAGAGGGTCATCCATGCACAAGAGCCAGGCACAAGAGGGTCATCCAGGCACAATATCAAAAGCCCTGCTGCAGACTTACAGCAGGAGTCTGTGCACGTGTTACAGAAGGACAGAGAGTGTGTAAGGAGCGCTGTGGTGAGCTTACCTGCAGGAGCGCAGGACCTGAAACACGTGACTCCAGGGGAGTGAACGGAGGCAGAGCCAGACGCCGAGTAGCGGCGGTGACCGGTGAAGCCGGAGAGTAGTCTGAACATGCCGAAGCCAAGATGGGAGGTAGATGAAGTGCCAAAAGGTGAGACGCAAGCGTGGTCAAGACGGAGCAAAAAGGTCGGGAAGCCGAAAATAGCGGTAAAGTACAAACGGGGCAGACAAGTGGGAAGTTAGAGTACCAAGCCGAAGGTCAGAGCCAAAAACAGACAATAAGCACAGAGTCACAAGGCAAAGCACAGAACGAGAAAACAGACCGAGTCATACACAAGAAAGCAAATCAGATTAAACAGTATGCAAGCACACCAGGGGGTCACACAGCCAAGACAGATGTATCACTGACAAGGATTTCAAGACGAAGGCGGGTAAATATAGCCCTCCCCAAACCAAAAGGAGGCCATACAAATTAATCCCGAGAGGACAGGGAAGGAACCCTGTCCACAACCATGACACACAAGAGCCAGGCACAAGAGGGTCATCCATGCAGAGGAGCCAGGTAAAAGCTGGTCATCCATGCACAAAAACAAGGCACAAGCGGGTCAGCCATGCACAGGAGACAGAAGTAAGCCAGTCATCCATGCACAGGAACCAGGCACAATCGGGTCATCCATACACAGGAACCAGGCACAGGAGCTAGGCACAAGCGGGTCATCCATGCACTGGAGCCAGGCACAAGCGGGTCATCCATGCACTGGAGCCAGGCACAAGCGGGTCATCCATGCACTGGAGCCAGGCACAAGCGGGTCATCCATGCACTGGAGCCAGGCACAAGGGGGTCATCCATGCACAGGAGCCAGTGTGCAACAAGAAAACTTCCCCCTACCATTATTCCCTATCACACATACTCAACTTTGCATTCTGTTTATATATTTCCTTTGTACTCTGTACACTTCTATATTCATTCTAGTTATATAGCGCAGTTATAGTCTACTGTGCTGCACAAATATTGTAATTTGTACTGTGCCCATTGAGGAACAATCCACATCTCTATCATTATGTATCTGGAATATGTGGAAGAAGCTGGAGCAGTCTGAGGAAACTCCAGTAAACCAGCTAGCTAGTAAATATCATGCTCACTGTAGACTAAGAACCTCAGGGGTGGAGCATCAGGTGACAAATCAGTGGCCTGTACAGAAAAGGAGCAGGTGTCACCCAATTGGCACAGCACACAAGAGCAAATCAGCAGAGCTGTCTGTAGAGAGGTGGTAGCAAGGTTGGTGAGCACTAAACAATGACAAAAAAGGATGATAGAGCCGATCCCTGGGGGGGCCACAGAACAGGAAGGGAAGAATTATTCACATCCCTGGAAGATGTGGAGCATGTTTAACGCAGGTGACTGGATGCAACATACTGTGATCACGAGGTGGAAACAGCCAGGGGTTGATATATTGGTATTTTTATACAATAACTTCTAAACAATTAGGGTTAGTAAATGTGTAATTTAACAATATAGAGAATTATAACAGGTTATGAACAAGCTAGAAAGTCTCTCAGCACTTAACATTAGTGATGTGCCCAGTCTTGGGATACACCACGTGAGTTCTCACTTGAAGCTCTGGCTCTAGCGGGAGTCACCGGGTTTTCTCAATAGGTCGCAAGTCTCTTCCTGACGTAGTCTATTAAAGCCCGTTGAGCCTCCCATGCACTAACCACCCCACTCCCAACCTGTATTCCTAGGCCCAGCCAACCTCAGTACCATAGGTGATAGCTGGAAGTGACGGCCCTGCTCACTTGCACGGTCCCTCCTCTCTCGCAGGCGTGCGTCTCGTGTCGCAATCACTGCAAATCTCTTCTCGGTTTAACCGTTGGCAAAAGTCTCTTAGGCTTGGAGCAGAGATGACTGGGCCTCAACTCTTGACAGGCGTAGTCTCACCTTGGAGGCTTGACCAGCGCAGGGCACAGATTACGGCTCTGACCAGTGTAAGCCACACACGGGGATATCTTACGGGGATCCAGACCTTGCCAGGTGGTGACTGACACCCAGGTAGCACAGCCTCCCTGCTGAAGCCTGTCAAGTTGGTCTCAATGGAGTCTCTGGAGCATGTCTGCCCCGCTCTCTTTCCTGGCACCAAACCCACCTGTGGTTTGGCGCTCGGCTTTTATATCCAGGCAGTTCTTACTGAGGGTCACCTGATCTCGTCCAGCACACAAGGTTCCTCCCTCTGGAAATCTTCCAGCACACTTTGGTTTCGCTTGATTTTGGCTGGCCAGCAGATGGTAGTCTTTCCTCATTAATGGCACATCTTGCACCAATTTTACAGAGTGGCCATGTTCATGTTGTCTGGTTACATTCCTCCCCCTTTTTGCTCGCCAGTCGTCGGGTGAGTGGAATTCTTTTGAGTTCGAAGTTTCCCCACAGGTAGGCCAAGTTCAGCCAACAGTTGCGTGCACTCTTGGGTATTCTGCTGTATTTGGGACCAAATTCATCCTGAGCATACCAGTCAGGGGGAATCCCGGCATTAGCCCGCTCAGTCCTACGGAGTTCTTCCTCTGCAGAGGCGTTTCTTCGGTACTTGGAGACTCAAGCACTGGAGATGATAAGTTGACTCCGGGTTCGTTTTCTGTCCCATTTGAGAGCAGCAACGGCACTTCTGGTGAACTCCTTGGCACTGCAAGCCATTCTTCCTCTTCCTCCAAGACTGCTTCAGTCACTTCTGTTGAGGGTCCTGCCTCGGTACGGTCTTCAGCTTCAAAAGAGCAGGGTCGCAGCCAGATGCGGATACAGACAGCTTGGGGCCCCTGTGCAAGAAATGTGTCTGGGCATCCCTTTTAAGGTGACCAAGCTACAGATAAATACACATGTGGTCAAATTTGTTGGTACCCTCGTTCAATGACAGAAAAACCCACAATGGTGTCAGAAATAACTTGAATCTGACAAAAGTAATAGATTTTTGATTTATGAAAATGAACAAATGAAAGTCAGAAATTGCTTTTCAACCATGCTTCCGCAGAATTTTTAAAAAATAAAACTCATGAAATATTTCTGGACAGAAATGATGGTACCCTGAAAATAATGTGACGAAAGGGGCATGTTAAATTACGGTGTGTCCTTTAATTAGCATCACAGGTGTCTACAATCTTGGAGTCAGTGAGTGGCCTGTATAGAGGCTACAGATACTCACTGTGCTGTTTGGTGACATGGTGTGTATCACACTCAACATGGACCAGAGGAAGCGAAGGAATGAGTTGTCTCAGGAGATTAGAAAGAACATTATAGATAAACATGTTAAAGGTAAAAGTTATGAGACCATCTCCAAGCAGCTTGATGTTCCTGTGACTACAGTTCCACATATTATTCAGAAATGTAAGCTCCATGGGACTGTAGCCAACCTCCCTGGATGTGGCCGCAGGAGGAAAATTGATGACAAATCAAAGAGACGGATAATACGAATGGCAACAAAAGAGCCCAGAAAAACTTCTAAACAGATTAAAGGTGAACTTCAAGCTCAAGGAACATCAGTGTCAGATCGCCCCATCGGTCGTTGCATGAGCAAAGTGGACTTCATCAGAGATGACCAAGAAGGACACCATTGTTGAAAAAAAATCATAAAAAAGCCAGACTGGAATTTGCCAAACTACATATTGACAGGCCACAAAGCTTCTGGGAGAATGTTCTATGGACAGATGAGACAAAAATTGAACTTTTTAGCAAAGCACATCAGCTCTATTATGTTCACAGACGGAAAAATTAAGCATATCAAAAAAAGAACACTGTCCCTACTGTGAAACAAGGAGGAGGTTCTGTTATGCTCTGCGGCTGCTTTGCTGCATCTGGCACAGGGAGTCTAGAATCTGTGCAGGGTACAATGAAATCTCAAGACTACCAAGGGATTCAAGAGAGAAATGTGCTGCCCAGTGTCAGAAAGCTTGGTCTCAGTCGCAGTTCATGGGTCTTGCAACAGGATAATAACCCAAAATACACAGATATAGATACAGTATATATCACATACACTTCAAGATCCAGAAGGATAAGAAGGTGTTGACTAACCAACCATTGTGATAGTAGACAAGCATCAGAAGACAGCAATGATAATAGATGTGGCAGTGCCAAGTGACAGCAACATCAAAAAGAAGGAATATGAGAAGCTGGAGAAATATCAGGGTTTCAAAGGAGAATTAGAGAAGATGTGGAAGGTGAAGGCTACAGTGATTCCTGTGGTGATAGGAGCACTTGGAGTAGTGACCACTTAGTTGGAAGAATGGCTACAACAGATCGCAGGAGCAACATCTGAGCTCTCTGTCCAGAAAAGCGCAATGCTGGGAAAAAGTAAGATTCTGCGCAGAACCCTCAAATGCCCAGGCCTCTGGTAGATGACCCGAGAATGAGAAAGGACAACAAAGACCACCCCCTTTGGGTGAGAAGGAAGTTTATTTTATGTATATACTTTTACAAACAGGTGCATAGACGTATGGTAATACACAGATAACAATAAATCTACACATTTTATTACTTACATATGATGTCCCTCTGATGTCCTCCATTTTC
>JARQOD010000333.1:0-88484 GCA_033576555.1 Oophaga sylvatica
AGACAGCGGCCTGTACACAGATAGAGGTGAGTACACAGACAGCAGCCTGTACACAGATAGAGGTGAGTACACAGACAACGGCCTGAACACAGATAGAGGAGAGTACACAGACAGCGGCCTGTACACAGATAGAGGTGAGTACACAGACAGCGGCCTGTACACAGATAGAGGTGAGTACACAGACAGCAGCCTGTACACAGATAGAGGTGAGTACACAGACAGCGGCCTGTACACAGATAGAGGTGAGTACACAGACAGCGGCCTGTACACAGATAGAGGTGAGTACACAGACAGCGGCCTGTACACAGATAGAGGTGAGTACACAGACAGCAGCCTGAACACAGATAGAGGTGAGTACACAGACAGCGGCCTGTACACAGATAGAGGTGAGTACACAGACAGCGGCCTGTACACAGATAGAGGTGAGTACACAGACAGCGGCCTGTACACAGACAGAGGTGAGTACACAGACAGCGGCCTGTACACAGATAGCGGTGAGTACACAGACAGCGGCCTGTACACAGATAGAGGTGAGTACACAGATAGAGGTGAGTACACAGACACCGGCCTGAACACAGATAGAGGTGAGTACACAGACACCGGCCTGAACACAGATAGAGGTGAGTACACAGACAGCGGCCTGAACACAGATAGAGGTGAGTACACAGACAGCGGCCTGTACACAGTGTAGCCTTTCCGGGGGTTTTAGCTCTGAGATCGCTGTCTGGGTAGACAGAATGGCACGGAAACAGTTCATTCAGACAGCAATTATGGTAAAAACTGGCCGCAACCAGTTTTATTAAAGTCCACAGCACACAGATAAAACAAAGCATAAACAAAAGACCTAGGCTTGTCTAGCCACTAATTACACTTATGTAATGTCCCTTTCTATCAGGAACCCAGACTCTATCAGTCTGTGCCCAAAAACACATATGATATATGTTACCAGTATGGAGTCTCCCAGATACTCCTCCTTATGTCTGAAGGTCCACCCGACTTCCAGACTTGAGAAAGATCCACTCCTATTCAGTAGTCATTATGCTGGAGGTTCACAGAGACACTCCTGTGTCCGGGGTCCTTCCTGCACCCAGACTGAGACGGCTCTCCTCCTCTTCAGTAGCTTATCCGCATGTATTCTCACAGAGACTGCTTCCTTGTGCCAGGACACCTCTCTGTGTCCAGGCTGAAGACAGCTCTAACACTCTTGGCTTATCCGCATGGATTCTCATAGAGACTGCTTCCTTGTGCCAGAACACCTCTCTGTGTCCAGGCTGAAGACAGCTCTAACACTCTTGGAGACTGTTTCTTGTGCCAGGACACCTCCCTGTGTCCAGGCTAAACTAGCTCCCACACTCTTGGAGACACCTTCTGTGCCTGGACCCCTTGTCCAGACTGAATGAGCTCTCAGATTGTGTTTGCAGACACCTACTTCTGGTCTCCTAATCAAGACCTGAGTAGTTTCAGGCCTGTGCTGCAAGTGTGTGCTGAATGTGAGGTGTAGTGACCTTTCTCTACCACTAGGTTTACAAAGCCACACATTTCCCTTATACCTAGGTGAAATGCACACCCCATTCAACACACATTCCTTCACTGTCTCACATATCCCCTCCCTCTTCTCCAGACCGGAGGGCTGGTCATCCAGACCGGAGGGCTGGTCAACAATCCAACAGAGACAGTGACCTCTGGACCAGTCATGGCCCTCATCAACTTCATCCTCACCACTGTCATAGCCAACATCAGCTTTCTCTTCATCTGAAGCATCCGCACTACCCTGTACCCTCCCAGGCCTATGCTCTCTGCGGGCCTCGGGTATCCTGCACGGTTTCATCTTGACCTTAGGGCCGGGCTCATTTTCGATATAGTGCCTGGCCAGAGAAGTACGACCCGACACATCAGAACACTTCTGCTGACTCTTCCTCAGAAACTCACGTACCTCCTGACCCTGGTGCACTGACCCTGTGTCACCAACTATCACAGAAGGTATAGGGGGTCTTTCACTTTTCTCCAGTTCCCCACTTTCAGGCTCTTCTGGCAAGACATGCCCAGAAGCCCCACCGTCCGTCCCACACTCTACTTCCTCAGTCACATCTAGCTCACTGTCAGGGCTATACCCTTCATTTTCATTCATATCCTGCTCACTTTCAGGAGTATAGAATTCATTCTCATTCATATCCTGCTCACTTTCAGGAGTATAGAATTCATTCTCATTCACATCCTGATCTGGAACCTTAGTTAACATGTCATCCACAACATTAACTTCATCATCTGGTCCCTCAAGTATGTGACTATGTGACAACCCCAGCACTATACTTCTATATAGCTCAGGTACTAGGAGCTGACTCACGACCTCTCCCTGGACTTCAGTGTCCCTAAACAATAGGTTATTGTTCATGGCAGCATGAGGAAACCTCTCCTCAGAGCCAGGCTCTTGGGGAACCTCATTCAGAACAATTACATTTTCCTGTGTCGCTTTAAGAGTGGGGTCTCGCACCGGCTCTCTCCCAAAATTGTCACAGGACACAGGCAGGTCAGGGACACTCGGTTCCCGAGAACCACCATCCTCGTCTCCCAACATTACCTGCAAAGAAATTTCATCTTTATCACGGTCATCATCAGTATCATCACTATTATGATTAGCATCATCATCATTATCAATATCATCATCACTATCACACAAGATAAACGGCCCACTAACATTGTGTTCCGCCCCTCGGGACTGCGTACCCTCAGTAGGGGCTTCATCACACTGTCCATCAGAATCACCCTTCCCCCAGAGATCCTTAGACCGGGAAAGTCATTACACAACACAACGGGGTGCACCAGGTTCTTCACTACCCCCACTTCACATGAAACCTCCCCGAGTTTAGGGACCAAGTCCACGGCAGTCTCTGGGTAGACTTTGGTGTCTCCATGGATGCACACCATACTCAAGTGCTTATCAGGGATGAAGTTCCTATCAATCAGGCTGTCACATACGGAAGTCACTGGACTCTCTGAGTCCAAGAGGGCCTGCGCTGGGCAGCCATCTACAACCACCGGGGACCCCTGTGGTCCAGTCTCTTCGGCTGAGGTGGACACACACACAGGTTCTGCGCAGAGAGAGAGGGACCTGCCAACATCACGGCACATAGGCTCCCCCTCTATTGGACAGTTCGCTGCAATTTCACGCCAGCTCCAACACTGTCCATCACACTCTCCCACCCACATGTCCCCTCGGGCCTGAACCCGCTTATCAGCATACCCCATGTCCCCAACAGCTGGAACGCTCTTACCGCGAGAGTTCAGCGTCCGGGAACTCTGAAGTGACGTCCGCTCAGACGGCTGGTCACGGAGGCAGTCTTTGGGGCCAAAGTACCTTTCTCTCTGTACCTCAGGAGGAAGTGCTCGGGTGTAACGGTCCACTGTCACCTCTTCGACCCTTTGGGCAGTGTTGCTGACGGCAGACTCCCAACTGTATCTCCAGTCATGGACTCTCCTGGCACGGGCTGCAACCGTAACACCCAGCCGGGTAAGAATCGCCGCTTTCAACTTGGCATAGTCTTCGCTGTCCTGCTTGCTCAGGTCAGCCCAGACTTTTTGGGGTTCCCCAATCAGATAGGGTACGACCGCCATGGCCCATTCAGATAGTGGCAGATTCTCCTTCTCTGCCAGTCTCTCAAACCTAGTAAGATATACCTCCACATCATCACGAGGTGTCATTTTTCTCAAGGACCGTCTTACCGCCTTCTTTATAGCGGACAACGCCGGTGCCTTCACAACATTACTTCGGGACGCGGCACCGAAATCCCTTTTTGGTGCTGTCATCTGCTCAACAAATAACCGGTTATTCTCCTGCTGCTGCTGCAGGAATTGCTGCTGGGCCTGCTGCATGTGCTGCTGGTGCTGCAGGCGCTGCTGCTCCATGCTCTGCTGCATGCTTCACTGGGCCTGGGCCAGGTACTCAATGAGCCCTCCATACTGCCGGACTCATCTGTCTCAATCACAGCAGTCTTATGTTGCACATTAACTTTCGCCATTTGTTCAAACAGCGCCTCCATGCTGTCATCCATGCTGTCAGACTTCTCTGTCTTCACAACTGTAGTCTTCACTCAAGGCATACACACTACACAGCTTTTTTTTTTTTCCACAGAAAAATTCAGCCTTGCTGTGCAAACACTTTTTTTCTTTTTTTTTTTTCCTTTGCAAAGTCTATTAAGGCTACTGTCTCTTTAAGACTGCTCCACAAACTTTTCTCTTGCTGCTGCACATTCCACAGTCATTTTCACAACAAGTTCAGCTTTGCTGTGCATACATTTTCTCTCTGCAGACCCTATCAGGGCCACTGTCTCTCCAAGACTGCTCCAAACAGACGTTTCTGCTGACACACACTTTTTTTTTTTTTTCTGCTGCTATTTCAATAGACTTCACCTTTAATGCTGTCTCTCGCCACTGTGCTGCATACACACTCCAGCACTAACTGTATCAGGCACTGCGCTGCCCCAGCATTCTCCGCCAATTGTAGCCTTTCCGGGGGGTTTTAGCTCTGAGATCGCTGTCTGGGTAGACAGAATGGCATGGAAACAGTTAATTCAGACAGCAATTATGGTAAAAACTGGCCGCAACCAGTTTTATTAAAGTCCACAGCACACAGATAAAACAAAGCATAAACAAAAGACCTAGGCTTGTCTAGCCACTAATTACACTTATGTAATGTCCCTTTCTATCAGGAACCCAGACTCTATCAGTCTGTGCCCAAAACAACACATATGATATATGTTACCAGTATGGAGTCTCCCAGATACTCCTCCTTATGTCTGAAGGTCCACCCGACTTCCAGACTTGAGAAAGATCCACTCCTATTCAGTAGTCATTATGCTGGAGGTTCACAGAGACACTCCTGTGTCCGGGGTCCTTCCTGCACCCAGACTGAGACGGCTCTCCTCCTCTTCAGTAGCTTATCCGCATGTATTCTCACAGAGACTGCTTCCTTGTGCCAGGACACCTCTCTGTGTCCAGGCTGAAGACAGCTCTAACACTCTTGGCTTATCCGCATGGATTCTCATAGAGACTGCTTCCTTGTGCCAGAACACCTCTCTGTGTCCAGGCTGAAGACAGCTCTAACACTCTTGGAGACTGTTTCTTGTGCCAGGACACCTCCCTGTGTCCAGGCTAAACTAGCTCCCACACTCTTGGAGACACCTTCTGTGCCTGGACCCCTTGTCCAGACTGAATGAGCTCTCAGATTGTGTTTGCAGACACCTACTTCTGGTCTCCTAATCAAGACCTGAGTAGTTTCAGGCCTGTGCTGCAAGTGTGTGCTGAATGTGAGGTTTAGTGACCTTTCTCTACCACTAGGTTTACAAAGCCACACATTTCCCTTATACCTAGGCGAAATGCACACCCCATTCAACACACATTCCTTCACTGTCTCACAACAGATAGAGGTGAGTACACAGACAGCGGCCTGTACACAGATAGAGGTGAGTACACAGACAGCGGCCTGAACACAGATAGAGGTGAGTACACAGACAGCGGCCTGTACACAGATAGAGGTGAGTACACAGACAGCGGCCTGAACACAGATAGAGGTGAGTACACAGACAGCGGCCTGAACACAGATAGAGGTGAGTACACAGACACCGGCCTGAACACAGATAGAGGTGAGTACACAGACAGCGGCCTGTACACAGATAGCGGTGAGTACACAGACAGCGGCCTGTACACAGATAGAGGTGAGTACACAGATAGAGGTGAGTACACAGACAGCAGCCTGAACACAGATAGAGGTGAGTACACAGACACCAGCCTGAACACAGATAGAGGTGAGTACACAGACAGCGGCCTGAACACAGATAGAGGTGAGTATACAGACAGCGGCCTGTACACAGATAGAGGTGAGTACACAGACAGCGGCCTGTACACAGATAGAGGTGAGTACACAGACAGCGGCCTGAACACAGATAGAGGTGAGTACACAGACAGCAGCCTGAACACAGATAGAGGTGAGTACACAGACAGCGGCCTGTACACAGATAGAGGTGAGTACACAGACAGCGGCCTGAACACAGATAGAGGTGAGTACACAGACAGCGGCCTGTACACAGATAGAGGTGAGTACACAGACAGCGGCCTGAACACAGATAGAGGTGAGTACACAGACAGCGGCCTGAACACAGATAGAGGTGAGTACACAGACACCGGCCTGAACACAGATAGAGGTGAGTACACAGACAGCGGCCTGTACACAGATAGCGGTGAGTACACAGACAGCGGCCTGTACACAGATAGAGGTGAGTACACAGATAGAGGTGAGTACACAGACAGCAGCCTGAACACAGATAGAGGTGAGTACACAGACACCAGCCTGAACACAGATAGAGGTGAGTACACAGACAGCGGCCTGAACACAGATAGAGGTGAGTATACAGACAGCGGCCTGTACACAGATAGAGGTGAGTACACAGACAGCGGCCTGTACACAGATAGAGGTGAGTACACAGACAGCGGCCTGAACACAGATAGAGGTGAGTACACAGACAGCAGCCTGAACACAGATAGAGGTGAGTACACAGACAGCGGCCTGTACACAGATAGAGGTGAGTACACAGACAGCGGCCTGTACACAGATAGAGGTGAGTACACAGACACCGGCCTGAACACAGATAGAGGTGAGTACACAGACACCGGCCTGAACACAGATAGAGGTGAGTACACAGACAGCGGCCTGTACACAGATAGAGGTGAGTACACAGACAGCGGCCTGTACACAGATAGAGGTGAGTACACAGACAGCGGCCTGTACACAGAGGTGAGTACACAGACAGCGTCCTGAACACAGATAGAGGTGAGTACACAGACAGCGGCCTGTACACAGATAGAGGTGAGTATACAGACAGTGGCCTGTACATGTGAGAGGCAGAGCCAGGGCTGTTGTGAATGTGCTAGAAATGAATTCTGAGCAGAAGCTCCCTCTGGTGGTTACAAACAGTACTGAACTATCCAATGAAGATTGTGAAGATTGGCGATCAGGTGTTACTGACTGGTCTTATATAAGGGAGGTTCCCTCCCATCAGGGTTGCCGGTGATCAATTGTTCTGGTCTCAACTTTTGTCCCTGGTTCACTTTGTAGCTTGCTGTTTCGTGCCTGCATCTTCTGCTAACAGATAAGACATTTTCTTCTTTTAGTTTTTTGTGCTTGCTTTTTGCATTTTGTCCTGCACTTCTGTGGGGGTCTGCCGGGTCCCCTCCGGGGGCTTGTGCTCCTCTCAGTTTAGTTCAGCCACTGTTTGTTCATTTGCCTTTTCCAGTTTTTTCAGTGGCTGCTGTTTAGTTTGTTACACCAGAGAACTAATTTAGGTGGTAGAGGTCGTGTGATCTCAGGTGTTTTTGTAATTATATAAGAACGCTAACCAGCTCACCGGTTTGTAGAAGCACGGATCCTCCGCTTGATCAAACGTGAAGATACATGAGAAAATGAAGGAAAAAGGGATCCAGCTTCAATAAAATCTTCATCTTTATTGATTCATAAAAACATGAATAATGGCATGCTCCTGGACAAGCTCAGGACAAGGCTACGCGTTTCGATCACAGGGATCTTTATCACAGCTGACATATTCAGACAAAGGCACATATATAAGACAAAGGAAGACCAATCACGATCAGAAAAAATGTCATGTGATTTTTGACAAGTCCTTTAACAATTTGCACATAACGAATAAAGAAAAAAAAAAAAAAAAAAAAATATTTGCACAAATAAAATCAATGCAAAGAAATAAAATTAATAATGGAACATCAATTCGTTTCTTTTGTTGAGACCAAATGGATGTCTGGTATGTAGATTAAAGATCCAGAAAGCTTCACGTGTGAGGAGTCGCTGACGTGCAACTCCACCTCGGGCAGACAGGTTAACACTTTCAATACCTGTGACTTGGAAGGAAGAAACATTGCGAGCATGCTGAAAAATAAAATGTTTAGCAGCAGCAGAAATATTGCGATTCGAAGAAACATTCTTTATATCCTGCAAATGTTCAGCAATCCTGATTTTTAGTTTCCTAGTAGTGCAGCCTATATAAGATAAATTGCAAGTAGTGCACATAATTTTATATACCACATAGCATGAATTACAATTGATATATTTGTTAATGGTATAAATCGCAGTGCTGTCATTATTTTCAAAGGTTTTCGTTACACAAACATATTTGCAAAGTGCACATCTATTGTGGCCACATTTATAAAAACCTTTATGTTCTAACCACGATGTTTTATGAGAAGAGAAATTATTACTGAACATGCTTGGAGAAACTTTGTTACCAATAGATGGCGCTTTCCTTGAAACAACATTAATACCTGATGAAAGAATGTCAGCAAGAGAGGGATCTTCATATAAAATAGGCAGCGATCTCAAAATGATTTTTTTGATGTCCCCAAATTGAGGACTATATTGAGCACAAAAATATGGTTTCACTGCAAGATCATTTTTTTGTTGTCGCCCTCCACTAATGAGATCCTCTCTGTTTTTATTACTTACAATTGTTCGTGCTCTTTTTAATGACCATTTAGGATAATTTCTGTTTTTTAATTTTGTATCCACACAATTAAATTCCGTTTCCAAAGCTGTAGGATCGCTGCAGTTTCTCAAAATTCTGGTATATTCACCCAAAGGAATCGATTTAATAGTATGTTTGGGGTGACTGCTTGCTGCATGTGTCAAGGTAAAATATAATTTTATACTTTTATACTTTCATATTCATAGTATGTATATGTATTTTATAAACACAAAGTTTTCCTTAAAAGAATAATAAGATAATGTTAGTATCTGCTGGTGTTTGTCTCCACCTTGTGTCCTATCACTGTATTACACTAAATTGAGCTAGATCTACTGAAATGCCCCCACCTTTGGAGTATTGAAGACATGATACATGAGAACAATAGAATCTTTCTTCAAGAAACGAAACTGAGGATGACAACACATCAAGGAGGACTTAGAAGAAGATCTAAGGACCAATTAGGATGACCAGATGCTGAATGTGTACATATATAGACATGATTCAGCTTATCTCTTTTTCCTCAATCCCGCCTTTACTCCACCCCAATATTCTGTGTATGAAATCTCGTGTATGTGAATAAAGAGTTCAGTGCTTACTGGAGATGGCCGCCTAATAGCACCATTTTCTTTAGGGCACGTTCTGAAGTCTGAACCAGCGTATTGTCTGATTCATTCTCGGTCGACCCGTGCTCCTAGTCTAATCTGGGGTGACTGGAGGATGAGTGGTTTATCATTTTGATTCCGACAATTGGCGCCTAATAACGTGGGGCCGTGGATCGCCGCCTGTCTGGACCCATCCTGAGGACTTTACTGTGGTGCCCGCGGTGACTGAATTCGAGGACTGATCACCCTCCATCGAACACGGTAAGTTGAGATCATATATTTTATATGCGTCCCACTTGCCTGTGTGTCAGTCACTGTTTGGTCCTGTCGTATTGTCCATTTGGGTCTGGATGGGTGACTGGTTAAGTGGTGAGACCAGAGGCGATCCACGCCACGAACCAGCAAGTCTGACCGAGTGACGTTGCTTCCTGCACGTTCTCGTGAGAATTACCACGTTCCTCCTCCTCCGGTCATTGTACCTTTATACAGATAGTTGCCTCCCGTGATTATTTGGTAGTGTCTAAATTTCTAGTATTGTATAGAGAATTGTGGTAGGGGTGCGCATATCCAAATTTCCTTAGGAGACGAATAGAGGAGGACTCTTCGTCTGAGAAAGTGACAAATAGAGGAGGACTCTTTGTCCAACCCGGGAAGTCTCATTAGGAGAAGCCCAGGTGTCAGCACATGGAGGGGGACTCTGTGCTGTGTAGAGTGTCACGGTGTACTGCGCTTTAAAGTCACCATCCATAGTTAGGGAAAAAGACAGAATTGAGGAGGACTCTTTTGTCTTGTCACAGCATTGAGGAGGACTCTGCAGTGACGGGTGGTGACCTGCGAGTGACGCCGGTGGTCTGAGTCGCGACAGATCATTTCACTCTGTTAAATCATGATGCGCATGTTTAAATCAAACAAAACCCACAAGTTAGAGGGTGGTGCTTTGGGAGTGGTTGAATTGATGGAATCACGTGGAGGCAAGAAGGCTGTTAAGAGAGTCAGGAGTTTGTATAAAATAATGAGCTTGCCAAGTACAGGCAGGCTTCAGCCTTCAGTGTGGAAGGACTTTGTCGCACAGAATGAGGGAAAGTTGAGAGATCAGGGGCTCTTGTATCAAGCCCAAGCACATTTGAGAGTAGCAAATGATTTGAAAGTTGAGGGTTGGAAAGAGGTAGATGGAATAAGGAGGTTCGGAAAGTGCTGAGCCTTTGTTCGGATATGTAAAATGCTCTGCATATGATCTTGTTGATGTAACTAAAATGGCCGCTCCAAGCCCTCGGCCACCGCCCTATAATGGTGCCGATCTCAGAACAAAGGGAGGTTGGACCTGTCATGTGTGTGGTGAACAGAATCCGCCCTGGGCGGAGACCTGCCGTGTTTGTGGGGCAGGTCGCTCCTGGTGTAATGCCCAGCCCATCGATCTTCCCACACCCAGAAGCCATCTTCCCACACCCAGCAGCCATCTTCCCACACCCAGCAGCCATCTTCCCACACCCAGCAGCCATCTTCCCACACCCAGCAGCCATCTTGATACACCCGGAAATGGTCGACACCCCATCTCCTCCGGCGCCATCTTGAGACACCCAAGCACACCCAGTCAGGCCTATATCCCTTGCTGACACCAACCAGGGCCTACTACCAGCCCCCGCCTGCATCTGTACAGGCCACAGCTCCCAGCATGGCACCAGATGCAACACCATTGTTCCCTTTCACTCACCCCAACCCGGCCATTGCTGCAATGCATGAATCTTCAGCTTTCCAGACAATAATCAGAAGCCGCCGCCATGATATTATGGGATCTAACGAAGGGGAGAAGGATCAGGAGAGAGAAGAGGGGTGGGCCCCTTAACAGCCACCACTATCCCCAGCAGCACCAGTACCTTTTCTTCCCTCCTCCATTCCCCCACCACCATTGTCAACCCCTGGTCCTAGGGCCTATTCCACCCCTACTTCAGAGATAAGGCACCTTCCTCTCCTTCACAAATCCTCAGAGAGGACAGTCGCTCTGTAAGATTCACGGAAACCCCGGTCAGGCCCCCAGCTTCCGGTGTATTTGAAAACTGGTATCCCTGCCATTCACAGCATTACACAGACCGCAACGGAAATCCAGTGACATTGTCCATAGGGTACGGTGATATCCTGACACATCGGGTTGGTGCTATAGTTAGTCCTGCCAACTCAAACTGCTCCAAGAAAGGGGTCTGGCTCTATTAATAGCCCAAGCTGGTGGTCCCATCGTCACTGCAGAATGCATGGCTCATATATACACACATGACCCTTTGCCACCTGGACAGACTCTGACAACCCATGCAGGGGACCTTCCCGCTGATATTATCATCCATGCAGTAGGTCCAGTTCATGATCCCCTAAACCCAGATGAGTCACGGGCCACCCTTCGGGCCACCATACATTCAATACTCCATCATGCTGGTATGTTAAAAACAGAAGACATTAGGCACCAGGAATTATTTGAAACCAATGATAAAGTAGTAAATTTGTGATTGCTTTGTCTAAAGAGTTAACTAACACCCACTCTATAGTGTCTGCTTCTCTCCCAGAATTTACAGGTGACACGGTGCATGATTTCTCGCCTGATGACCTTATATATAAAAAATTTATGGAAAGAGACTGTCTCCAGCCCAGATTTGAGGGTCCCTACACTGTGATCCTGTCCACCCCTACTGCCCGAAGCTCGAGGGCAAGAGCACCTGGATTCACGCCTCCCACTGCAAGAAGGACAAGATTAATCAGCAGTTATGAAGTTTCTGATATACATATCCTTTTGAGCTATATCCTGATCTCCAGTAGTGCCAGTATGCCCACCTTCTGGGTTAATACTACAACCCCTGTGGTTATCTTTAAGTTCGATTTCTATCAAATATTCAACTGTAATAGGAATGATTTCAAGGGATCAATATATTAAACTTAGGGGAAAAGGGATATTTTATCTCTATGTCACCCGCCCAGGGAATGAAAACTGTTATGATTGGTTAGATGTGGGATAGAAAACAGAAAAAGGGAAAATTGGCAGATGAAGCTAGATACAATAGATTGATAAATGAGATATACAAGTATTATATTTGTAGGAACGGATCTAAGAATGCAGGAGTCAGTGACAGCAAGCAAAGGTATAAGGGAGGAGGAAGTGCTGGTAGCAGCGAGATGGTATTTTGCTGTACACCAAGGTCATTCTACAGATAAGGAAGCTGAAGGCTGAGGGAGAGCACACTAACAAACTGCGCAGCGACCCGACTTACCCCTCCCATCAGGCATTCAGCATAGAGACGCAGAGCAAAAGTGCAACAATTTTCAAATTTTGTTGAATAGGTTTTTGGAATAGACACAATACGTAAGAATAGAAGGTCAGAGTATGTAAGAAGCAAATAGACAGGCAGAGAAAGGAAGTTACACTAAAAGACAGAGTTCAGGAAAGAGCCAAAGGATTATTTCTGGACTCTAAGGAAAACTTGGGTGGAAATGGGTTTTGTCAAAGAAAACAAGACTAGTGAGAAAGTTCTAGCAAGGTTTATATGAATGGCATAAAAAAAAAAAAAAAAGTGACAAGGAAAAACTGAAAGTAAGTAGACCAGATTGGAGATCAGTTAAAGCAGAGGATCTAGCCAGAATAGCACAGGGGGCACAACATGATTTAGTGCAGGCAAAAAGAGGTAGCTTGCACATGAACCCCCTTGTCTCCTTACCCCCCACTCCTAATTGCACAGTACAGGTGAACCAACCGGGGGGACATGAGGTTGAGTTCCAAGTGGACACGGGGCAGACAATTCAGTAATTACAGACAACTCTCCAGCTCCCCGTCACTAAAAAGATTTCCCTGCAAATTCAAGGAACCACTGTACACACACAGTTAATGATATCACCACGGGGTCAATGTAATCTTTTAGGAAGTGATGTGTTGTTACAATTACAAGCACATATTGAGTATTATCCAGTTGGAACTGTCACTATGACACCAGGATTGAAGCAGAGCACTCTTTGTAAAATCATGTCGCTAGACGTTGCTAGTACACAGAGGAAAGAGAAGATTTTCAGGAAATATATTCCAATGTTAATCCTAGACCCCACTGTCATGATGTACTCTTTAGGATAAGGACAGGGGATTTTACGAAACAACATGTTGGGGTCATAGTAAATGCTGCAAATAATCAACTCCACTATGCTGGAGGACTGGCCGCAACAATTTCACAGAAAGGCGGACCCATGATACAGGACGAATCTAATTCGTATATACAAACGTGTGGTCAGGTAGAAATAGGACAGGTCCCAGCAACCAGAGCAGGACAGTTGCCGTGTCAATATGCAATATATGCAATGAAATCACGATATACTTCTACTAATATGCCTAGGTCCCAACAATTACTTACTGAAGCTGTCCAGAATGTAATCCTGTATGTTTTCCCTGTCCACTCCGAACAATCATTTTGCAAGCAGGCAGCTGCAGGTCCAAGGACAGTTCTTATCAGTGCCCACATAGCAAACTCCAGCCCCCCTTCAACTTAACCCTGTGTACGGGTTGGTACAAAAATTATGGGCAGTTAATGCAGCTACTGATCTGGAAACTCCAGTAGTGTCTAATATATATATATACACTTTTGTTCCAGATATCTCAGGATGCTGCTTAGTTTACAGTTATTGATTTTGCCAATGTTATTTTTATAATATGTTGATGATTTACTGATTTGTGTTCCTCCAGGAAACAGTGTAGTATTGCAACAATATTACTTATGTTGTTTTTGTACCAAGCAGGTTGTAAAGCGTTGAAGGATAAACTGCAATTTTGTAAATCTTCAGTTATCTTTTTGGGACATTGCATTATACCGGGGGAAACGACATCGGACCAGCGCTCGCAAAAAAGCTGTACAGAATTTTCCTATTCCTGTTGATGTTGCCGCTCTTAGGATATTTCTTAGACTGAATTTCTGCTGCAGGCAGTGGATACATGCTGTGTCAATCCTCATGCAACCTCTCTATGACTGTATCACCATTGTGCTTTTTAAACTAACTCCTGAAGGTATAGACGGTTTTTATTTTTCTCTCAAAAACAGGATTGTGGCAGCTCCAGCGCTAGGAACCCCCAACTATGAACTACTATTTACCCTGTATCTCCATGAACAGCAGGGACACGCAGCAGGAGTATTGACTCAGTTACATGGTGACAATCAAAGGCCTGTAGCCTATTTCAGTGGAAGACTAGATGCAGTGGCTAGAGTGCCCCGTCCTGTGTACGGGCGGTACATGCTGTAGGACTATTGCTCCACAAATCATCAGATATCGTTCTTGATTATCCACTGACAGCACTTACACCTCATGATGTATACACCATACTGAACCAGGTGCAGCCGGCACACCTTTCAGCTGCACGTCACCTTCGATTGCAATGTGCACTTTTAATGCCTCCAAATGTTTCTTTGCAGAGATGTACCACACTTAATCCTGCCACATTGTTACCTCTCTCGGATCTAGGGGGGAGGTCAGGTATTGTACGGTATTGTACAAAGAAGATCCAAGAGAGGAGATTCCTTATGATTATGTTCAGCTTATGGCACAGGAAACAGCAGGCCTACCCACAGTGTTTAAAACTGAAAGACGTAATGTTGACTTTAAATTTTTTTTTGTAGAACTCGCTACCAAGATGACTCAGGTACCTTCCACACCAGGTATGCCATCGTCTCCCTGAATGCAGTGATCAAAGCAGAACCAATACTCCCACATTAGTCGGCCCAGGAGGCTGAATTTAAGGCTCTGACCGAGGCCTGTAAGATAGCTGAAGGTAGAATTGTTAACATCTACACAGATTCTAGATACGCATTCGGTATAGCTCATGATTTGGGTCCAATTTGGAAGTCTAGAGGATTCCTGATGGCAGCAGGAATCCCATTAAAAATGCTGACGCAGTCCAGCAGTTAATTGATGCATTACAATTACCAAAAGAGGTAGCTGTCATAAAAGTTAAAGCACATACCAGACGCACTGATCAGGTGAGTAAAGGAAACGCAATGGCCGATGCAGCAGCAAAAACAGCAGCCAGTAGACCACTCCAAGGGGTAACGATGCACCAGGTAAGCGCTCCCAAAAATCCCTTTGTGTCGGAGGATGCCTTAGCCCAGATGCAGGCTCAGGTGCGCCAGGAGGAAGTAGAAAAGTGGGAAAAAGAAGGTGCATGTCTGAATGCAGCAACTGGGGTATGGGGAAGAGGGATGCGCCGATGCCTTCCAAGAGCGTTGTACCCTGCGGTCGCCCAGATGATACATGGGCCAACCCACCAGTCCAAAACTGCTGTAATGAGTGTGATGCAGAAGCATTGGGCGGCACCAGGCTTTTCCACCTGTATAGAAGGTTTGATCCAGGGATGCATGGTATGTGCTACACATAATCAGGGAAGGGTAGTCAAGACACCACCCAAACATGCCCCTCGGCCCTTCTATTCTTTCCAGAGACTGCAGATTGATTATATTCAGCTGCCAAAAATCAGGTTCATGGGAGTACGTGTTGGTGTGTTTTTGATTTATTCTCAGGTTGGCTGGAGGCTTTCCCGATTGCCAAGGCTACGGCTGCGGCAATCGCAAAGAAGCTGCTTGCGGAGGTGGTGTGCAGGTATGGAGTACCAGAGGTGATCGAAAGTGACAGAGGTACACATTTCACAGGTGAAATAATGAATGAAGTCTTGACAGCGCTGGAATTCAACAAGTTTTCCACACCCCATATTACCACAAAGCGGTGTAAAAGTAAAAGGACTAAATAGGATATTGAAGTTAAAAATCTAAAAGGCCATGGCTGAAACAGGGAAATCTTGGCCTGAATGTTTACCATTAGCCCTATACTCAGTAAGGTACACTCCAAGTAGAAAAACTGGACTTTCTCCGTATAAAGTACTATTTGGCAAAGTGCCTAGTTTAGGATGTTTCTTTTCCCAAGCATTGGAAATAAGTGACCATGTATTAAGCTCATATGTAAGGGATTTGTATAAAAGACTCAAGAAAGTATATGATAATGTTTTCAGTTCTCTTCCAGATCCGAACCAGGATCCGGGGAGTCTGCAGTCTGCAGTCTCGAGACTTGGTAGTCATTAAAAGACACGTGAGAAAGAGTCTGGATCCGAGAATATAGCTCCACTGATATCCAGAAAAAGAAGGAGTCTGGGTCAGCTGCACACCGTTATGCTGAGGATCCCAAAGTTTATATGGATCCCATAGGTGTTCCTAGGGGGTCCCAGACGAATACAAAGCTCAGAATCAGATCCTGGCAGGTTTCCGTTCTCTCCTCCCAATGTACAGATCAATTACAATGTAGATTGGATAAATTATATATACTACACCGAGCAAAGATTTATCAATTTTAGTCAAGATGCTTTCCAGGGTATAGTTGAGAAACTGGCCCAAAACAAAAGACTGACTTTTCAAGATAGACTGGCCATTGACATGATTCTAGCTGAAAAAGATGAAGTCTGTGGGATGATAGGGGAAAAATGTTGTACTTATATTCCTCAGAATTCTGGAATCAATGGTAAAACTATAGTGGCCCTTACAGAGATTAAAAATCTGGCTCAGGAAATAAAAGCCAATGCAGAAGTAGATACCTCTTTTTTTCTTAAGATGGCTTGGAGGACTTAAAGAATTTCTCCAACAAGCCTGCTTAGTGGTAACAGGGCTTTTGGTGCTAGGATTGATAATTCTATGTTGTGTGATATCTATGTATAGGAAAGCTGTGACCAATGCAGCCGCCTCCTCAGGTACTTTCCTTCATCAGGAAGTTGTGTCGCTACTATATGAAGACACTGATAATGGTGATATGGAGAAATATACTCCGCAGGATAAACCTGATAAAACCCCCTATAACAAAATACAAATGGAAATAAGAGATTTAGTTTAGGGATAGTGGGAGAACTCCATGTGCAGGTTTGGTAGGGACTTGGTTGTTTGGGGGCAGTCCATAAGGGGCTAGCTTCTAAAATGACCAAGCGAAGAAATCCACTACCCCTGTCCCCACACATGGACAGTCTCGAAGGCCGCATAAATTAAGGGAAAAACTTAGTGTTTAGGGGGATTGTCAAGGTAAAATATAATTTTATACTTTTATACTTTCATATTCATAGTATGTATATGTATTTTATAAACACAAAGTTTTCCTTAAAAGAATAATAAGATAATGTTAGTATCTGCTGGTGTTTGTCTCCACCTTGTGTCCTATCACTGTATTACACTAAATTGAGCTAGATCTACTGAAATGCCCCCACCTTTGGAGTATTGAAGACATGATACATGAGAACAATAGAATCTTTCTTCAAGAAACGAAACTGAGGATGACAACACATCAAGGAGGACTTAGAAGAAGATCTAAGGACCAATTAGGATGACCAGATGCTGAATGTGTACATATATAGACATGATTCAGCTTATCTCTTTTTCCTCAATCCCGCCTTTACTCCACCCCAATATTCTGTGTATGAAATCTCGTGTATGTGAATAAAGAGTTCAGTGCTTACTGGAGATGGCCGCCTAATAGCACCATTTTCTTTAGGGCACGTTCTGAAGTCTGAACCAGCGTATTGTCTGATTCATTCTCGGTCGACCCGTGCTCCTAGTCTAATCTGGGGTGACTGGAGGATGAGTGGTTTATCATTTTGATTCCGACACATGCAAGATAGAATTACCAGCACAAGGTTTGCTGAACGTTTTAGTAATAATGACAGAGTCATGTACCCCATATAAATCAAGATCCAAAAAAGAAATTTTGTTATGATGAAATTTATGAGTAAAATGTATGTTGAATGAATTAGAATTGATATAATCAATAAATCCGGATATGGCAGGTACATCACCACTCCAAATGATGAGTAAATCATCAATATATCTACCATACCAAGCAATCGAGTCAATAAATGGATTAGTAGCTGAAAAAATAAAAAAATATTCCCAATATGACATAACAAGATTAGCTAGGGATGGCGCGAATTTCGCACCCATCGCCACGCCAGATTTTTGTAAAAAAATTTTATTGTCAAATGAGAAAAAATTGTGGGTTAATAAAAATTGAATAACTTGTAAAATATAATTAATGAGATCCTGGGAATAATTACTGAATTTCGTTAAGACAAACTGCAGCGCTGTCATGGCAACATTGTAAGGTATACAGGTATATAAAGAAGTCACATCACAACATAACCAAGTATTTCTTTGAACCAGATTTTCTTGGAAAACATTCTCAGCACTTCTTTAGAATCTTTAATATAACCAGGAGTGATTTGTACTAGTGGTTGAAGTAGTGAGTCAACCCATTCACCCAGGTGTTCATTTAAAGATCCAATCCCTGAGACAATGGGTCTCATGGGGGGGATTTTCATATCCTTGTGAATTTTTGGGAGACCATGCATGATAGGGATAATAGGATGAGACACTGTGAGATAATCAGTTTGTTTTTTGGTTAGAATGCCAAGGCTGAAACCCTCATTGATAATTTGGATAATCTCACTTTTAAATTTATCAGTGGGATTTGTATGGAGTTTTTCATATACATCACTGTCAGACAAGAGAGACATAATTTGAGAATGATAATCCTCTTTATTCAGGATTAGTGTTGAGCATTCCGATACTGCAAATATCGGGTATCGGCCGATATTGGCTGTATCGGAATTCCGATTCCGAGTTCCGATATTTTCGTCTTATCGGATACCGGAATCGGGATTGTCACTGTCACTGTCAGTGTCCGTCGGTCGGGTCTGTCACTGTCAGTGTCCGTCGGTCGGGTCTGTCAGGAGTCAGCGGCACTTACCTGGCAGAAGATCTCCGGCGGTCACGTCCTGCACTGCTTCATGGCCGCCATCTTCTTTCCCCGGCGGTCACATGCAGTTTCTCGCGATAACTGCAGTGACTGCTCGGTAATCGCGGCCGTAAAGCAGTCAGTCCGATGACGTCACCGCCGGGGAAGCAGGTAATCAGCTGTGCTGCGTTGCAATGACAGGCTCTGCCTGTCATTGCGATGTAGCAGAGTTGGATCGTCGTGGGACAATCGTTACTATGGACTGAATCGGACAGGTGGTATACTGTTGGTTTGTTTTTTTTCTTTTTTTACAGGAGATCGATGGCGTCGCAGGAATGAGAGTACAATAAAAAAAATGAAAACTGTGTTGTCTCTTTTATTTCATTAAAAGACTTTTTTCTTGCTTTGTCTTTTTTTATACATTTAATAACTTTGGGATTAATAATGGATCGGTGTCTTATTGACGCCTCTCCATTATTAACCGGGCTTATTGTCACCGTGCAATCAACGGTGACATTAACCCCTTATTACCCCGCTTGCCACCGCTACAGGGCAAGTGGGAAGAGCCGGGTAAAGTGCCACAATTGGCACATCTTTTGATGCGCCAAATGTGGGGCTGCTGTAGCCTGGTATTATCAGGCTGTTGAGGGCCAAAATCCATGGGCCTTGACAGTCTTTTAATACCAGGCCGCAGCAGTCTGCATTTTACTTGGCTGGTTAACAAAAATAGGGGGGATCCCCACGCCGTTTTTTTTTCGAGGGATCCCCTATTTTTGTTAACCAGCCAAGCTAAGCAGACTGCTGTGGCCTGGTATTATCAGGCTTGCAAGGTCCATGGATATTGGATCCTTACCAGCCTGAAAAACCAGGCCTCAGCGGTCTGCTTCATCTGGCTGGTTAACAAAAATAGGGGGGACCCCACGCCAATTTTTTTCGAGGGGATCCCCTATTTTTGTTAATCAGCCAAGATATGCAGACTGCTGTGGCCTGGTATTATCAGGCTGGCAAGGTCCATGGATCTTGGCTCCTTAACAGCCTGAAAATCCAGGCCTCAGCGGTCTGCTTCATCTGGCTGGTTAACAAAAATAGGGGGGACCCCACGCCAATTTTTTTTCGAGGGGATCCCCTATTTTTGTTAATCAGCCAAGATATGCAGACTGCTGTGGCCTGGTATTATCAGGCTGGCAAGGTCCATGGATCTTGGCTCCTTAACAGCCTGAAAATCCAGGCCTCAGCGGTCTGCTTCATCTGGCTCGTTAACAAAAATAGGGGGGACCCCACGCCAATTTTTTTCGAGGGGATCCCCTATTTTTGTTAATCAGCCAAGATATGCAGACTGCTGTGGCCTGGTATTATCAGGCTGGCAAGGTCCATGGATCTTGGCTCCTTAACAGCCTGAAAATCCAGGCCTCAGCGGTCTGCTTCATCTGGCTGGTTAACAAAAATAGGGGGGACCCCACGCCATTTTTTTTTTCGAAGGGAACCCCTATTTTTGTTAATCAGTTCCCTCTGACGTCACTGATTGTGTCCCTGGCTGACCTGAAGTGAAAGTGGAAAGCAATCAATTAAGCTTTCCACTTAAGGGCCCGTCTCACATAGCGATATCGCTACCGAGATCGCTGCTGAGTCACTAGTTTTGTGACGCAGCAGCGAGCTCACCAGCGATATCGCTGTGTGTGACATTCAGCGACGATCAGCCCCCTGCCGGGTATCGCTGATCGTCGCTGAAATGTCAGGACCTTTGATCGCTGGTTTCCCGCTGACAGGCACACATCGCTGCGTGTGACAGGCGGGAGACCAGCGATCCGCTGGTAACCAAGGTACACAGCGGGTTTCCAGGCGCTGCGCGGTGCCTAGAAACCCGCTGTGTACCTTGGATACCAGCGGATCGCTGGTCTCCCGCCTGTCACACGCAGCGATGCGTGCCTGTCAGCGGGAAACCAGCGATCAAAAAAAGGTCCTGACATTTCTGCGACGATCAGCGATACCCGGCAGGGGGGCTGATCGTCGCTGAATGTCACACATAGCGATATCGCTGGTGAGCTCGCTGCTGCGTCACAAAACTAGTGACTCAGCAGCGATCTCGGTAGCGATATCGCTATGTGAGACGGGCCCTTAAGCGATGTTACCCGCAGTGTCGCTGTCCCAGATCGATGCCTGAGCTGCCTGTTTGGCAGCTCAGCAGCGATCATGTAGCGATACACCAGCGATCCTGACAAGTGCATATCGTTGTCGGGATCGCTGGTGTATCGTTATGTGACACCCAGCCTTTACTCTCCTGTCAGGCAGGAGAGGAACTCATTCATTTGGGGGTTTACTGTGAGGCTGCAGCATTAGCTGCGGTCCCTGCAGTAAACATTAACCCTTTCTGAAGGATTACACCGTGGGACCTGACTGTGCATGGGATAGGTAAGAATAATTTTGCTTTTTTATTTTATTTTTATTACAGGAAATGGTTTTTGCAGTAAAATAAAAGATGGTCAAAAACATGTGTCTTTATTTCATTAAAATGATTTTTAATTAAAGTGTGTGTGTTTTATTTTTATTTCATGCAATAGGATTAATAATTGATAGTTGTCTAATTGACAGCTCTCAATTATTAACCTGGCTTAAGGTCACCTTTCAATAGCAAGGTGGCTTTAACCCCATATTAACCCATTCGCCACCGCTACAGGGCAATGGGAATAGACGGGCAAAGTGCCAGAAAGGGCGAATCTAATTATAGATTTGTCTTTCCTGGGGTGTCTGGGGGCAGATGTTAGTAGCCGGGGGGGGCAAAAATAATGGTCCCCTCTCTGGGCTATTATTATCTGCCCCCACTCACTGGCTTTGTCTGTCTGGTTGCGAAAATAGGGCGGGAGCCCACGCATTTTTTTTCAGCAATTTTACACCTCATATATATATATACATGTCATTGAATTTGTGACACATATATATATATATTTATATTTGTAGTTCATACACTTCTACATAGTATAATAGCCGCTAATTCAATTGCCGGCTTTTGTGAAAATGCAGAACCCGACATGAAATGACACTTGGTGTACATAGGGTTAACCATGTCTTTTCATGTCCTTTGCTATCTAATTTGCACAAACAATTAAATCAGACTATGTGTGCAAAATTTCACACCTGTAGGGGTTAATTAAAGGTGTAAATTCGTAGCAAAAAAGTCCGGTTTTTTTACAACGAATTTACACCTTTAATTAACCCCTACAGGTGTGAAATTTTGCACACATAGTCTGATTTAATTGTTTGTGCAAATTAGATAGCAAAGGACATGAAAAGACATGGTTAACCCTATGTACACCAAGTGTCATTTCATGTCGGGTGACCCGACATGAAATGACACTTGGTGTACATAGGGTTAACCATGTCTTTTCATGTCCTTTGCTATCTAAGGCCGGAGTCACACTGGCGACAAAATCGGACGACTGCAATGCGATGAAATATCGCATTGCAGTCGGACCTATGTTAATCTATGGAGCAGCTCCCAGTATCAGATTTTTTGTGGTCCGTTTTAAACGTCCGTGTACAATCGCAGCATGCTGCGATTGTCACCGATTGTCGGTCGACAATCGCCAATGCAAGTCTATGGGAGCGATGAAAAATCTGATTACAAACGGACCACACTGTGTGACTTGCGATGAAATCGCATCGGTGTCCTTTAGAAAAGCCGGCAATTCATCCCCGGCTATACTGTAAAATCACACTGACAGCTTTAATAAAGACTAGAAAGAATAGATATATACACATAGAACACATACATATATATATACATGTCATTGTGACATGTATATATACATATATTTATAGTTCCTAGACTTCTACATACTGTTATAGCCGCTAATTCAATTGCCGGGTTTTGTGAAATCACAGAAGCCGACATGAAATGATACATTGTTTCCACACATTTAACCATGTAATTTCATGTATTTTTATATATGTTTGAAACATACAATTACATGAGTGTATTTGTGCAAAATTTCAGACATGTAGGGGTTAATTAAAGGTGTAATTTCGTTGAAAAAAAATGCGTGGGCTCCCGCTGTATTTTCTCCACCAGACAGACAAAGCAAAGCGAGTGGGGCAGATAATAATAGCCCAGGGAAGGTGCATTTTTTTGTGCCCCCCCTGGCTACTAACATCTGCCCCCAGACACCCCAGAAAGGGCAAATCTATAATTAGATTCGCCCTTTCTGGCACTTTGCCCGTCTATTCCCATTGCCCTGTAGCGGTGGCGAATGGGTTAATCTCACCTTACTGTCACCTTGCAATTGAAAGGTCACCTTAAGGCAGGTTAATGATTGATAGCTGTCAATTAGACAACTATCAATTATTAATCCTATTGAAGTAAATAAAAAAACACACACACTTTAAGAATAAATAATTTTAATGAAATAAAAACACATTTTTTTGACCATATTTTATTTTACACTTAATCCGTGCGAAGCCATTGATCTCCTAAAATAAAGAAAAAGAAATAAAACAACATTATTCTTACCTATTCCGCCGATCTGTCACGTCCCACGCTGTAATCCTTCACAAAGGGTTAACTAGCTTTGAGCCAAGCAGTGCAAGTAATCCTGCATGCTCAGCTCAAAGCTCCTGAATGAATAAGTTCCTCTCCTTGCGACAGGAGAGGATGTGTTTCATGAATGAAGCTTAATTGATTGTGTCCACTTTCCCTTTAGGTCAGGTCACTACAGTTAAATTGGCAATAAATCAATTAAGCTCCATTCATGAATCTATTCCTCTACTTTCGCTGGGAGAGGAAGTTATTCATTCAGGGGAATACAGGTCTGAGACAGCATTATTAGCTCTCTGCGACCTGTAACCTGTTAACCCTTTCTGATGGATTACACCGTGGGACCTGACTGTACATCGGATTGGTAAGTATAATTTTGCTTTTTTATTTTATTTTTATTACAGGAAATGGTTTTAGCAGGAAAATAAAATATGGTCAAAAACTGTGTGATTATTTAATTAAACTTATTTTTATTAAAGTGTGTGTGTTTGATTTTTCTTTCATACAATAGGATTAATAATTGATAGTTGTCTGATTGACAGCTCTCAATTATTAATCTGGCTTAAAGTGACCTTTCAATTGCAAGGTCATTTTAACCCCTTATTAACCCATTCGCCACCGCTACAGGGCAATGGGAATAGACGGGCAAAGTGCCAGAAAGGGCGAATCTAATTATAGATTTGCCCTTTCTGGGGTGTCTGGGGGCAGATGTTAGTAGCCAGGGGGGCACAAAAAAAATGTACCCTCCCTAGGCTATTATTATCTGCCCCCACTCGCTTGCTTTGTCTGTCTGGTGGAGAAAATACAGCGGGAGCCCACGCATTTTTTTTTAACGAATTTACACCTTTAATTAACCCCTACATGTCTGAAATTTAGCACACATATACTCATGTAATTGTATGTTTCAAACATATATAAAAATACATGAAATTACATGGTTAAATGTGTGGAAACAATGTATCATTTCATGTCGGCTTCTGTGATTTCACTGAAGCCGGCAATTGAATTAGCGGCTATAACAGTATGTAGAAGTGTATAAACTATACATATATGTATATATATGTCACAATGACATGTATATATATATATATGTATTCTATGTGTGTATATTTAGTGTTTACAAGGAAAGAATGGGTTTTTTTTAGTTGCAATATTTTGTTCCCATAGACTTACATGGGACTTCCGGTATCGGTATCGGGTATCGCCGATATTTTAGTGATATCGGCAATACCATTCCGATTCCGATACTTTAGGATATCGGAAAGTATCGCTCAACTCTATTCAGGATAACTACCATGCCACCCTTGTCCGACATTTTAATTATTATATCTGACATACTTTTGATCTCATCTAATGCAGTTTTCTGGGCTTTTGTTAAATTGGAATGATTTCTGCTGCTGCCCATTTTAACCCTATCATGAAGGATGTTTAAATCCCTCTCTAGAGTTGAGCGATACTTTCCGATATCCTAAAGTATCGGAATCGGAATGGTATCGCCGATATCACTAAAATATCGGCGATACCCGATACCGATACCGGAAGTCCCATGTAAGTCTATGGGAACAAAATATCGCAACTAAAAAAAACCCATTCTTTCCTTGTAAACACTAAATATACACACATAGAATACATATATATATATATACATGTCATTGTGACATATATATACATATATTTATAGTTTATACACTTCTACATAGTAAAATATCCTCTCATTCAATTGCCGGGTAAAGCCGGCTTCAGTGAAAAGACAGAAGCACCCGACATGAAATGACACTTGGTGTACATAGGGTTAACCATGTCTTTTCATGTCGTTTGCTATCTGATTTGCACAAACAATTAAATCAGACTATGTGTGCAAAATTTCACACCTGTAGGGGTTAATTAAAGGTGTAAATTCGTTGTAAAAAAACCGGACTTTTTTGCTACGAATTTACACCTTTAATTAACCCCTACAGGTGTGAAATTTTGCACACATAGTCTGATTTAATTGTTTGTGCAAATTAGGCTGGAGTCACACACAACCACAAAAAATCGGTCCGTTTTAAACGGTCGACAATCGGATCAAAATAAAAACATCACACATCCTTCTGGCATCCGATTTTCCTTCAAAGATGCGATTTAATCGCATGTGTGTGTACCTTGTAACATCCGATTTTCATCCGACTTGCGAGATTTTCTCGCAGGCTTGCAAAACTGACATATAATGGATCCAAAAGAATAGTATTTAAATGCCAAAAGAAAGAATAGATATATACACATAGAGCACATATATATATATATATATATATATATATATATGTCATTGTGACATATATATATACATATATTTATAGTTCCTAGACTTCTACATACTGTTATAGCCGCTAATTCAATTGCCGGCTTCAGTGAAATCACAGAAGCCGACATGTAATGATACATTGTTTCCACACATTTAACCATGTAGTTTCATGTATTTTTATATATGTTTGAAACATACAATTACATGAGTATATGTGTGCTAAATTTCAGACATGTAGGGGTTAATTAAAGGTGTAAATTCGTTAAAAAAAAATGCGTGGGCTCCCGCTGTATTTTCTCCACCAGACAGACAAAGCAAAGCGAGTGGGGGCAGATAATAGCCTAGGGAGGGTACATTTTTTTTGTGCCCCCCCTGGCTACTAACATCTGCCCCCAGACACCCCAGAAAGGGCAAATCTATAATTAGATTCGCCCTTTCTGGCACTTTGCCCGTCTATTCCCATTGCCCTGTAGCGGTGGCGAATGGGTTAATAAGGGGTTAAAATGACCTTGCAATTGAAAGGTCACTTTAAGCCAGGTTAATAATTGATAGCTGTCAATTAGGCAACTATCAATTATTAATCCTATTGTATGAAAGAAAAATCAAACACACACACTTTAATAAAAAATAAGTTTAATTAAATAATCACACAGTTTTTGACCATATTTTATTTTCCTGCTAAAACCATTTCCTGTAATAAAAATAAAATAAAAAAGCAAAATTATACTTACCAATCCGATGTACAGTCAGGTCCCACGGTGTAATCCATCAGAAAGGGTTAACAGGTTACAGGTCGCAGAGAGCTAATAATGCTGTCTCAGACCTGTATTCCCCTGAATGAATAAGTTCCTCTCCCAGCGAAAGTAGAGGAATAGATTCATGAATGGAGCTTAATTGATTTATTGCCAATTTAACTGTAGTGACCTGACCTAAAGGGAAAGTGGACACAATCAATTAAGCTTCATTCATGAAACACATCCTCTCCTGTCGCCAGGAGAGGAACTTATTCATTCAGGAGCTTTGAGCTGAGCATGCAGGATTACTTGCACTGCTTGGCTCAAAGCTAGTTAACCCTTTGTGAAGGATTACAGCGTGGGACGTGACAGATCGGCGGAATAGGTAAGAATAATGTTGTTTTATTTCTTTTTCTTTATTTTAGGAGATCAATGGCTTCGCACGGATTTAGTGTAAAATAAAATATGGTCAAAAAAATGTGTTTTTATTTCATTAAAATTATTTATTCTTAAAGTGTGTGTGTTTTTTTATTTACTTCAATAGGATTAATAATTGATAGTTGTCTAATTGACAGCTATCAATCATTAACCTGCCTTAAGGTCACCTTTCAATTGCAAGGTGACAGTAAGGTGAGATTAACCCATTCGCCACCGCTACAGGGCAATGGGAATAGACGGGCAAAGTGCCAGAAAGGGCGAATCTAATTATAGATTTGCCCTTTCTGGGGTGTCTGGGGGCAGATGTTAGTAGCCAGGGGGGCACAAAAAAATGCACCTTCCCTGGGCTATTATTATCTGCCCCCACTCGCTTTGCTTTGTCTGTCTGGTGGAGAAAATACAGCGGGAGCCCACGCATTTTTTTTCAACGAAATTACACCTTTAATTAACCCCTACATGTCTGAAATTTTGCACAAATACACTCATGTAATTGTATGTTTCAAACATATATAAAAATACATGAAATTACATGGTTAAATGTGTGGAAACAATGTATCATTTCATGTCGGCTTCTGTGATTTCACAAAACCCGGCAATTGAATTAGCGGCTATTACAGTATGTAGAAGTCTAGGAACTATAAATATATGTATATATACATGTCACAATGACATGTATATATATATGTATGTGTTCTATGTGTATATATCTATTCTTTCTAGTCTTTATTAAAGCTGTCAGTGTGATTTTACAGTATAGCCGGGGATGAATTGCCGGCTTTTCTAAAGGACACCGATGCGATTTCATCGCAAGTCACACAGTGTGGTCCGTTTGTAATCAGATTTTTCATCGCTCCCATAGACTTGCATTGGCGATAGTCGACCGACAATCGGTGACAGTGGCAGCATGCTGCGATTGTACACGGACGTTTAAAACGGACCACAAAAAATCTGATACTGGGAGCTGCTCCATAGATTAACATAGGTCCGACTGCAATGCGATATTTCATCGCATTGCAGTCGTCCGATTTTGTCGCCAGTGTGACTCCGGCCTTAGATAGCAAAGGACATGAAAAGACATGGTTAACCCTATGTACACCAAGTGTCATTTCATGTCGGGTCACCCGACATGAAATGACACTTGGTGTACATAGGGTTAACCATGTCTTTTCATGTCCGTTGCTATCTAATTTGCACAAACAATTAAATCAGACTATGTGTGCAAAATTTCACACCTGTAGGGGTTAATTAAAGGTGTAAATTCGTTGTAAAAAAACCGGACTTTTTTGCTACGAATTTACACCTTTAATTAACCCCTACAGGTGTGAAATTTTGCACACATAGTCTGATTTAATTGTTTGTGCAAATTAGATAGCAAAGGACATGAAAAGACATGGTTAACCCTATGTACACCAAGTGTCATTTCATGTCGGGTTCTGCATTTTCACAAAAGCCGGCAATTGAATTAGCGGCTATTATACTATGTAGAAGTGTATGAACTACAAATATAAATATATATATATATGTGTCACAAATTCAATGACATGTATATATATATATGAGGTGTAAAATTGCTGAAAAAAAATGCGTGGGCTCCCACCCTATTTTCGCAACCAGACAGACAAAGCCAGTGAGTGGGGGCAGATAATAATAGCCCAGAGAGGGACCATTATTTTTGCCCCCCCCCGGCTACTAACATCTGCCCCCAGACACCCCAGGAAAGACAAATCTATAATTAGATTCGCCCTTTCTGGCACTTTGCCCGTCTATTCCCATTGCCCTGTAGCGGTGGCGAATGGGTTAATATGGGGTTAAAGCCACCTTGCTATTGAAAGGTGACCTTAAGCCAGGTTAATAATTGAGAGCTGTCAATTAGACAACTATCAATTATTAATCCTATTGCATGAAATAAAAATAAAACACACACACTTTAATTAAAAATCATTTTAATGAAATAAAGACACATGTTTTTGACCATCTTTTATTTTACTGCAAAAACCATTTCCTGTAATAAAAATAAAATAAAAAAGCAAAATTATTCTTACCTATCCCATGCACAGTCAGGTCCCACGGTGTAATCCTTCAGAAAGGGTTAATGTTTACTGCAGGGACCGCAGCTAATGCTGCAGCCTCACAGTAAACCCCAAATGAATGAGCTCCTCTCCTGCCTGACAGGAGAGTAAAGGCTGGGTGTCACATAACGATACACCAGCGATCCCGACAACGATATGCACTTGTCAGGATCGCTGGTGTATCGCTACATGATCGCTGCTGAGCTGCCAAACAGGCAGCGATCTGGGACAGCGACACTGCGGGTAACATCGCTTAAGGGCCCGTCTCACATAGCGATATCGCTACCGAGATCGCTGCTGAGTCACTAGTTTTGTGACGCAGCACCGAGCTCACCAGCGATATCGCTGTGTGTGACATTCAGCGACGATCAGCCCCCCTGCCGGGTATCGCTGATCGTCGCAGAAATGTCAGGACCTTTTTTTGATCGCTGGTTTCCCTCTGACAGGCACGCATCGCTGCGTGTGACAGGCGGGAGACCAGCGATCCGCTGGTAACCAAGGTACACAGCGGGTTTCCAGGCACCGCGCAGCGCTTGGAAACCCGCTATGTACCTTGGATACCAGCTCCCTGCATCAGGGCGCTGGTATCCAAGGTACACAGCGGGTTTCTAGGCACAGCCCCGCGCCTGGAAACCCGCTGTGTACCTTGGTTACCAGCGGATCGCTGGTCTCCCGCCTGTCACACGCAGCGATGCGTGCCTGTCAGCGGGAGACCAGCGATCAAAAAAAGGTCCTGACATTTCAGCGACAATCAGCGATACCCGGCAGGGGGGCTGATCGTCGCTGAATGTCACACACAGCGATATCGCTGGTGAGCTCGGTGCTGCGTCACAAAACTAGTGACTCAGCAGCGATCTCGGTAGCGATATCGCTATGTGAGACGGGCCCTTAAGTGGAAAGCTTAATTGATTGCTTTCCACTTTCACTTCAGGTCAGCCAGGGACACAATCAGTGACGTCAGAGGGAACTGATTAACAAAAATAGGGGTTCCCTTCGAAAAAAAAATGGCGTGGGGTCCCCCCTATTTTTGTTAACCAGCCAGATGAAGCAGACCGCTGAGGCCTGGATTTTCAGGCTGTTAAGGAGCCAAGATCCATGGACCTTGCCAGCCTGATAATACCAGGCCACAGCAGTCTGCATATCTTGGCTGATTAACAAAAATAGGGGATCCCCTCGAAAAAAATTGGCGTGGGGTCCCCCCTATTTTTGTTAACCAGCCAGATGAAGCAGACCGCTGAGGCCTGGATTTTCAGGCTGTTAAGGAGCCAAGATCCATGGACCTTGCCAGCCTGATAATACCAGGCCACAGCAGTCTGCATATCTTGGCTGATTAACAAAAATAGGGGATCCCCTCGAAAAAAATTGGCGTGGGGTCCCCCCTATTTTTGTTAACGAGCCAGATGAAGCAGACCGCTGAGGCCTGGATTTTCAGGCTGTTAAGGAGCCAAGATCCATGGACCTTGCCAGCCTGATAATACCAGGCCACAGCAGTCTGCATATCTTGGCTGATTAACAAAAATAGGGGATCCCCTCGAAAAAAAATTGGCGTGGGGTCCCCCCTATTTTTGTTAACCAGCCAGATGAAGCAGACCGCTGAGGCCTGGATTTTCAGGCTGTTAAGGAGCCAAGATCCATGGACCTTGCCAGCCTGATAATACCAGGCCACAGCAGTCTGCATATCTTGGCTGATTAACAAAAATAGGGGATCCCCTCGAAAAAAATTGGCGTGGGGTCCCCCCTATTTTTGTTAACCAGCCAGATGAAGCAGACCGCTGAGGCCTGGTTTTTCAGGCTGGTAAGGATCCAATATCCATGGACCTTGCAAGCCTGATAATACCAGGCCACAGCAGTCTGCTTAGCTTGGCTGGTTAACAAAAATAGGGGATCCCCTCGAAAAAAAAACGGCGTGGGGATCCCCCCTATTTTTGTTAACCAGCCAAGTAAAATGCAGACTGCTGCGGCCTGGTATTAAAAGACTGTCAAGGCCCATGGATTTTGGCCCTCAACAGCCTGATAATACCAGGCTACAGCAGCCCCACATTTGGCGCATCAAAAGATGTGCCAATTGTGGCACTTTACCCGGCTCTTCCCACTTGCCCTGTAGCGGTGGCAAGCGGGGTAATAAGGGGTTAATGTCACCGTTGATTGCACGGTGACAATAAGCCCGGTTAATAATGGAGAGGCGTCAATAAGACACCGATCCATTATTAATCCCAAAGTTATTAAATGTATAAAAAAAAGACAAAGCAAGAAAAAAGTCTTTTAATGAAATAAAAGAGACAACACAGTTTTCATTTTTTTTATTGTACTCTCATTCCTGCGACGCCATCGATCTCCTGTAAAAAAAGAAAAAAAACAAACCAACAGTATACCACCTGTCCGACGCAGTCCATAGTAACGATTGTCCCACGACGATCCAACTCTGCTACATCGCAATGACAGGCAGAGCCCGACATCCCGGCGCAGCACAGCTGATTACCTGCTTCCCCGGCGGTGACGTCATCGGACTGACTGCTTTACGGCCGCGATTACCCAGCAGTCACTGCAGTTATCGCGAGAAACTGCATGTGACCGCCGGGGAAAGAAGATGGCGGCCATGAAGCAGTGCAGGACGTGACCGCCGGAGATCTTCTGCCAGGTAAGTGCCGCTGACTCCTGACAGACCCGACCGACGGACACTGACAGTGACAATCCCGATTCCGGTATCCGATAAGACGAAAATATCGGAACTCGGAATCGGAATTCCGATACAGCCAATATCAGCCGATACCCGATATTTGCAGTATCGGAATGCTCAACACTATCCCTCTCTATCACCTCCTGGCATTTAGTCATGCAATCAGGCCTGGATTGAATGGGATAAAAAGAGGGATTTTTTGTTTTAAACACAGGTGCATGAATAATATCAGATTCATTATCATAGGAATGAGTAGACAAACTAAACAAAGTGTTGAGAGATACCTGTTCTCTGAAAGACAAGTCAGTAAATTCATTATTATATGGCAGCGACTCCTGCAAAGGGGTCTCATCAGAATGATTTAAAAAATGCTTTTTGATGGTAAGGTCTCGCATAAACTTATTGACGTCCAAAATAGTAGAAAAAAGATTGAAATTCTGATCGGGCACAAAATTCAGACCTAAGGACAAAACATCTAATTGCGTTTTGGTAAAGTCTCGTGCAGATAAATTCAAGACATTATCATGGTTTATTATTTGCGATAATTCTTCCTGCGGCGTGTAATCATGACATGATCTTTGTCGGTGTTTTCTGCCACCCCGCCTTTTACGTTTTTTGAATGACGAAAAAACTTTGTGGTGTGAACACTGTCATTAGAGGAAACACTCAGATTATTGTCAGATGAATCCAACTCAGAGGATGTAAAACAGACATGTGGTTTAGATACCGGTTCATTGAGAGCATGGTTGCGTTTTAAAATAGATTTAGGAGTTCTATGACCCCGCTCCCAATGGCCCCAGTCATAGACTTTCTTGGTTGAATAGTCTCTTAGATCACGAGAAAATTTTCTTTTTTTCCGGTCCATGATATCCTTTTCTAGGCTAGAGACATTATCTTGCATTTTAGCCACAAGTGAGTCATACTGAGTCAACGATTTAAATTCAGTGAGCGCAGTATCTGCATCATTCATTTGTTTCTGAATATCCTCCAATTTATTGCTCTCATATTTGACTATGAGTTGCATTAGTTTGGAAGAAAAATTACTGAGTATCTGATTCCACTCTTCAATGAAAATGTCAGAAAAAATTGTAGTGGGGATTTTTTTAATACGAAGCCCCCTTGGAATCATATCCTTAGCTAGATAATTTTGGAGGGTAGTATGATCCCACCACAACTTTGTTTCTTGAAGCAAAAGTTTTTCCATTTTGTTGATATTTTCATTCAGATCAGGCATGTCTGGAATTTCATTAACATCACCAGAAAATACTTGTGCCGCTTTAACAGATCTGTCTTGAACAAAAATAGATGCCATAATAAAGCTGGTGCCTGAGCTTAATGACTGAGTCCACTTTCAAAATACTTGAAAATATTGAGCATGAAACCGGGGGCACGGTAATCAAAAGTACAAATATAAGAACGCTAACCAGCTCACCGGTTTGTAGAAGCACGGATCCTCCGCTTGATCAAACGTGAAGATAGATGAGAAAATGAAGGAAAAAGGGATCCAGCTTCAATAAGATAGAGGTGAGTACACAGACAGAGGCCTGTACACAGATAGAGGTGAGTACACAGACAGCGGCCTGAACACAGATAGAGGTGAGTACACAGACAGCGGCCTGATCACAGATAGAGGAGAGTACACAGACAGCGGCCTGAACACAGATAGAGGTGAGTACACAGACAGCGGCCTGAACACAGATAGAGGTGAGTACACAGACAGCGGCCTGAACACAGATAGAGGTGAGTACACAGACAGCGGCCTGATCACAGATAGAGGTGAGTACACAGAAAGCGGCCTGAACACAGATAGAGGAGAGTACACAGACAGCGGCCTGAACACAGATAGAGGTGAGTACACAGACAGCGGCCTGAACACAGATAGAGGCCTGAACACATAGGTGAGTACACAGACAGCGGCCTGAACACGATAGAGGTGAGTACACAGACAGCGGCCTGAACACAGATAGAGGTGAGTACACAGACAGGCGCCCTGAACACAGATAGAGGTGAGTACAACCAGCGGCCTGTACACAGATAGAGGTGAGTACACAGACAGCGGCCTGAACACAGATAGAGGTGAGTACACAACGACAAAGGCCTGAACACAGATAGAGGTGAGTACACAGACAGAGGCCGTACACAGATAGAGGTGAGTACACAGAAGCGGCCTGAACACAGATAGAGGGTGAGTACACAGACAGGGCCTGTACACAGATAGAGGTGAGTACACAGACAGCGGCCTGAACACAGATAGAGAGTGAGTACACCGACAACCGAGTGAACACAGATAGAGGTGAGTACACAGACAAGCGGCCTGAACACAGATAGAGGTGAGTACACAGACAGCGGGCCTGAACACAGATAGAGGTGAGTACACAGACAGACGCCTGAACACAGATAGAGGTGAGTACACAGACAGCGGCCTGAACACAAATAGAGGTGAGTACACAGACAGCGGCCTGAACACAGATAGAGGTGAGTACACAGAACACAGCGGCCTGAACACAGATAGAGGTGAGTACACAGACAGCGGCCTGAACACAGATAGAGGTGTGATACACAGACAGACGGGCCTGAACACAGATAGAGGTGAGTACACAGACAGCGGCCTGAACACAGATAGAGGTGAGTACACAGACACGGCCTGAACACAGATAGAGGTGAGTACACAGAACGGCCTGAACACAGATAGAGGTGAGTACACAGACAGACGGGGTGAACACAGATAGAGGCCTGAACACAATAGGTGAGTACACAGACAGCGGCCTGAACACAGATAGAGGTGAGTACACAGACAGCGGCCTGAACACAGATAGAGGTGAGTCAACCCGACAGCGGGCCTGAACACAGATAGAGGGAGTACACAGACAGGGCCTGGTACACAGATAGAGGTGATACACAGAAGCGGCCTGAACACAGATAGAGGCTGAGTACGACAACAAGATAGGTATACACAGACAGGGCCTGAACACAGATAGAGGCTGAACACAGAAGGGCTGACAAGATAGAGGAGTACAAAGCTAATGAGTTAAGACGGACAAGTAGGGTCAGACACGCTGAACAGATAGGTGATCACAGACAGGCGTAACGATAAGGTTAAAGCACGGCTGAACACAGTAGGGTGAGTACACAGAAGCTAAGTAGAGGATACAGACACGGCTGAACACAGATGAGTTACAAGAAACGCGACAGATAGTTACACAACAGCGGCTGACATAAGTGAGTACAGAGCCTGACACAGATGAGTGATAAAGACAACGTGAAGATAGAGGATAACGACGCGCCTGAACGATAGAGTAGTAAAGACAGCCAAGATAGAGGAGTCACAACAGGCTGCACGATAAGTAGTACGACAGCGCTACACGATGAGGAGTCACAGACAGCGGCTGAACGAAGAGTGAGTCAGACGGCTGACAAGTAGAGGTGAGTACAGACGGCGCAGATAGAGTGATCACAGCACGCTGACAAGAAGAGGTACACAGACACGTGATAGGTGAGTCAGACACGCCTGAAGATAGAGTAGTAACACGTGAAATAGAGCTGAACATAGAGTAAAACAGCGCTGACAATAGAGTGATACCGACGCGTACAGAGAGTGAACCAGCACGGCTGAACACAGTAGAGTGAGTACACAACAGGCCTGACAGATAGAGTGAGTACACAGCAGCGGCCTGAACACAGATAGAGGTGAGTAACAGACAGCGCCTGTACACGATAAGTGAGTACACAGACACGGCTGAACACAGATGAGGTGAGTACACGACGCGGCGACACAGATAGAGGTGAGTACACAGACAGCGGCCTGACACGATAGAGAGTACACAGACGCGGCTGACACAGATAGAGGTGAGTACAGACACGCTGACACAGATAAGGTGATACACAGACAGCGGCTACACAGATAGAGGGGTACACAGACAGCGCCTGAACCAGATAGAGGTGGTACAAGAAGCGCTGAACAGATAGAGGGATACAGACAGCGCTGACACGATAGAGTGATACACAGACAGCGGCCGAACCAGTAGAGGTGAGTACACGAACGCCTGACACGATAGAGTAGTACACGACAGCGCTGAAAAGATAGAGGGTACCAGACAGGGCGACACGTAGAGTATACACGAGGCCTGACACAGAGGGAGTAAAGATAAGAGAGAGTCACAGCGGGCTGAACAGATAGGTGAGTAACAGAAGCGGCTGAACACAGATAGAGGGAGTACACAGACAGCGGCCTGAACACAGATAGAGGTGGTACACAGACGCGGCTGACACATAGAGGGTCACGACAGCGCCTGACAGATAGAGGTGGACACAGACACGCTGAACACAGATAGAGGTGAGTACAGACAGCTGTCACAGATAGAGTGAGTCACAGACAGCGCTGAACATAGAGTGAGTACACAGACACGGCTGCAAGATAGAGGTGAGTACACAACAGCGCTGACAGATAGAGGTGGTACAGAACGCTGAACAAGATAGAGTGTACACGACAGCGCTGAACACAGATAGAGGTGAGTACACAGACAGCGCCTGAACAGATAGAGGTGATACACAGACACGCTACACAATGAGGTGGTACCAGACAGCGTGAACAGATAGAGGTGAGTACACGACAGCGGCCTGAACCAGATAGGTGAGTAACACAGAGTCGCGCCTGACACAGTAGAGGGAGTACACACAGCGGCCTGAACACAGTAGAGTGAGTACAAGACACGGCTGAACACATGAGGTGGTACACAGACAGGCTGAACACAGTAGAGTGAGTACACGACCGGCCTGAACAGATAGAGGTGAGTACCAGACACGGCTGAAAGATAGAGGTGAGTACACAGACAGGCCTGACACAGATAGAGGTGAGTACACAGACACGGCCTGACACAGATAGAGGTGAGTACACAGACGTGAACACAGATAAGTGAGACACACAGCGGCCTGACAGATAGAGGTGAGAACACAGACAGCGCTAACCAGATGAGGTGGTAACGACACGCTGACACGATAGAGGTGAGTACACAGACAGCGGCTGACACAGATAGAGTTCGACACACACATGTGAGTAACAGACGCGGCTGACACGATAGAGTGAGTACACAGACAGGCTGACACGATAGAGGTGAGTACCAGACACGGCCTAAACAGATAGAGGGTAACAGACACGGCTGAACAGATAGAGGTGATACACAGAAGCGCGAACACAGATAGAGGTGAGTACAAGACACGCTGAACACAGATAGAGTGGTCACACAGGGCTGACAGATAGAGGTGGTACAAACAGCGCCTGAACAGAAGAGGTGATAACAGACAGCGGCTGACAAGATAGGGTGAGTAACAGCACGCTAACACAGATAGAGTAGTACCAGACAGCGCTACACAGATAGAGTGAGTACACAACACGCTGAACCAGATAAGGTGAGTACCAGACAGGCCTGAACCGATAGGGTGAGTACACAGACAGCGCCTGACAGATAGAGGTGAGTACACAGACAGCGGCTGACACAGATAGAGTGAGTACACAGACAGCGCTGACACATAGAGTGAGCAGACAGCGGCCTGAACACAGATAGAGGTGAGTACACAGACAGCGGCCTGACACAGATAGAGGTGAGTACACAGAACGGCTGAACACAGATAGAGGTGAGTACACAGACAGCGGCCTGACACAGATAGAGGTGAGTACACAGACAGCGGCCTGTACACAGATAGAGGTGAGTACACAGACAGCGGCTGAACACAGATAGAGGTGAGTACACAGACAGCGGCCTGAACACAGATAGAGGTGAGTACACAGACAGCGGCCTGAACACAGATAGAGGTGAGTACACAGACAGCGGCCTGAACACAGATAGAGGTGAGTACACAGACAGCGGCCTGAACAAGATAGAGGTGAGTACACAGACAGCGGCCTGAACACAGATAGAGGTGAGTACACAGACAGCGGCCTGAACACAGATAGAGGTGAGTACACAGACAGCGGCCTGAACACAGATAGAGGTGAGTACACAGACAGCGGCCTGAACACAGATAGAGGTGAGTACACAGACAGCGGCCTGAACACAGATAGAGGTGAGTACACAGACAGCGGCCTGAACACAGATAGAGGTGAGTACACAGACAGCGGCCTGAACACAGATAGAGGTGAGTACACAGACAGCGGCCTGAACACAGATAGAGGTGAGTACACAGACAGCGGCCTGAACACAGATAGAGGTGAGTACACAGACAGCGGCCTGAACACAGATAGAGGTGAGTACACAGACAGCAGCCTGAACACAGATAGAGGTGAGTACACAGACAGCGGCCTGACACAGATAGAGGTGAGTACACAGACAGCGGCCTGAACACAGATAGAGGTGAGTACACAGACAGCGGCCTGACACAGATAGAGGTGAGTACACAGACAGCGGCCTGAACACAGATAGAGGTGAGTACACAGACAACGGCCTGAACACAGATAGAGGTGAGTACACAGACAGCGGCCTGAACACAGATAGAGGTGAGTACACAGACAAACGGCCTGAACACAGATAGAGGTGAGTACACAGACAGCGGCCTGAACACAGATAGAGGTGAGTACACAGACAGCGGCCTGAACACAGATAGAGGTGAGTACACAGACAGCGGCCTTGATACACAGATAGAGGTGAGTACACAGACAGCAGCCTGAACACAGATAGAGGTGAGTACACAGACAGCGGCCTGTACACAGATAGAGGTGAGTACACAGACAGCGGCCTGAACACAGATAGAGGTGAGTACACAGACAACGGCCTGAACACAGATAGAGGTGAGTACACAGACAGCGGCCTGAACACAGATAGAGGTGAGTACACAGACAGCGGTCTGAACACAGATAGAGGTGAGTACACAGACAGCGGTCTGAACACAGATAGAGGTGAGTACACAGACAGCGGCCTGATCACAGATAGAGGTGAGTACACAGACAGCGGCCTGATCACAGATAGAGGTGAGTACACAGACAGCGGCCTGATCACAGATAGAGGTGAGTACACAGACAGCGGCCTGATCACAGATAGAGGTGAGTACACAGACAGCGGTCTGAACACAGATAGAGGTGAGTACACAGACAGCGGCCTGAACACAGATAGAGGTGAGTACACAGACAGCGGCCTGTACACAGATAGAGGTGAGTACACAGACAGCGGTCTGAACACAGATAGAGGTGAGTACACAGACAGCGGCCTGAACACAGATAGAGGTGAGTACACAGACAGCAGCCTGAACACAGATAGAGGTGAGTACACAGACAGCGGTCTGAACACAGATAGAGGTGAGTACACAGACAGCAGCCTGAACACAGATAGAGGTGAGTACACAGACAGCGGCCTGAACACAGATAGAGGTGAGTACACAGACAGTGGCCTGAACACAGATAGAGGTGAGTACACAGACAGCGGTCTGAACACAGATAGAGGTGAGTACACAGACAGCGGCCTGAACACAGATAGAGGTGAGTACACAGACAGCAGCCTGAACACAGATAGAGGTGAGTACACAGACAGCGGTCTGAACACAGATAGAGGTGAGTACACAGACAGCGGCCTGATCACAGATAGAGGTGAGTACACAGACAGCGGCCTGATCACAGATAGAGGTGAGTACACAGACAGCGGCCTGATCACAGATAGAGGTGAGTACACAGACAGCGGTCTGAACACAGATAGAGGTGAGTACACAGACAGCAGCCTGAACACAGATAGAGGTGAGTACACAGACAGCGGCCTGAACACAGATAGAGGTGAGTACACAGACAGTGGCCTGAACACAGATAGAGGTGAGTACACAGACAGCGGCCTGATCACAGATAGAGGTGAGTACACAGACAGCGGCCTGATCACAGATAGAGGTGAGTACACAGACAGCGGCCTGATCACAGATAGAGGTGAGTACACAGACAGCGGCCTGATCACAGATAGAGGTGAGTACACAGACAGCGGCCTGATCACAGATAGAGGCAGGGGCGTAACTAGGAACGGCAGGGCCCCACAGCAAACTTCACGATGGGGCCCCCCCCCCTCGCGCGCGTTGCCAATCCCGGTCTACCCAAGTTGTGTTAAGAAAGATACCTTTATTATCCAAAATTAGAGGTTTTTGGAGTAATGATAGTGAAATAACAGAAAAGAACCAACTCCAGGAAGCAACTGAGGTAGTGATGAAGGTAGGCTTTCTCCAGAGTAAATATGTGAAGAAACTTGTAATCCAGCCTGCAAATTGCTTTCAAAACAGATGATTTATTCAGTAGAACAACAGTCCGGTATACAGAATAATCTAAGATTGTTCTGTATACCGTACTTCTGCACCACGCCCTCACCAATTACACATGTGAGGAGTGACAGCCTCAGCTCTGCTACATGTGAGGAGTGACAGCCTCAGCTCTGCTACATGTGAGGAGTGACAGCCTCAGCTCTGCTACATGTGAGGAGTGACAGACTCAGTTCTGCTACATGTGAGGAGTGACAGCCTCAGCTCTGCTACATGTGAGTAGGGACAGCCTCAGCTCTGCTACATTCGAGGAGTGACAGCCTCAGCTCTGCTACATGTAAGGAGTGACAGCCTCATCTCTGCAACATATGAGGAGTGACAGCCTCAGCTCTGCTACTTGTATAGCAAAGCTGAGGCTGTCACTCCGCGCATGTAGCAGAGATGAGGCTGTCACGCCTCGCATGTAGCAGAGCTGAGGTTGCTACTTGTCACATGTAGCAGAGCTGAAGTTGTTACTTGTCACATGAGCAGAGCTGAGGTTGTTACTTGTCACATGAGCAGAGCTGAGGTTGCTACTTGTCACATGTAGCAGAGCTGAGGTTGTTACTTGTCACATCTAGCAGAGCCGAGGTTGCTACTTGTCACATGTAGCAGAGCTGACGTTGTTACTTGTCAAATGTAGCAGAGCTGAGGTTGTTACTTGTCACATGTAGCAGAGCTGAGGTTACTTGTCACATGTAGCAGAGCTGAGGTTACTTGTCACATGTAGCAGAGCTGAGGTTGCTACTTGTCACATGAGCAGAGCTGAGGTTGTTACTTGTCACATGAGCAGAGCTGAGGTTGCTACTTGTCACATGTAGCAGAGCTGAGGTTGTTACTTGTCACATCTAGCAGAGCCGAGGTTGCTACTTGTCACATGTAGCAGAGCTGACGTTGTTACTTGTCACATGTAGCAGAGCCGAGGTTACTTGTCACATGTAGCAGAGCTGAGGTTACTTGTCACATGTAGCAGAGCTGAGGTTGTTACTTGTCACATCTAGCAGAGCCGAGGTTGCTACTTGTCACATGTAGCAGAGCTGACGTTGTTACTTGTCAAATGTAGCAGAGCTGAGGTTGTTACTTGTCACATGTAGCAGAGCTGAGGTTACTTGTCACATGTAGCAGAGCTGAGGTTGCTACTTGTCACATGAGTAGAGCTGAGGTTGTTACTTGTCACATGAGCAGAGCTGAGGTTGTTACTTGTCACAAATAGCAGAGCTGAGGTTGCTACTTGTCACAAGTAGCAGAGTTGAGGTTGTTACTTGTCACATGTAGCAGAGCTGAGGTTACTTGTCACATGTAGCAGAGCTGAGGTTGTTACTTGTCACATGTAGCAGAGCTGAGGTTACTTGTCACATGTAGCAGAGCTGAGGTTACTTGTCACATGTAGCAGAGCTGAGGTTGCTACTTGTCACATGAGCAGAGCTGAGGTTGTTACTTGTCACAAATAGCAGAGCTGAGGTTGCTACTTGTCACAAGTAGCAGAGTTGAGGTTGTTACTTGTCACATGTAGCAGAGCTGAGGTTGCTACTTGTCACATGTAGCAGAGCCGAGGTTGCTACTTGTCACATGTAGCAGAGCTGAGGTTGCTACTTGTCACATGTAGCAGAGCCGAGGTTGCTACTTGTCACATGTAGCAGAGCTGAGGTTGTTACTTGTTACATGTAGCAGAGCTGAGGTTGTTACTTGTCACATGTAGCAGAGATCAGGGTGTCACTCGTCACTTGTAGCAACCATGAGGCTGTTACTGGGCCAGGGGGAGGCTACTGGTGACTGAGGTCCCGTGCCCAACAGGGCCCAGGGGGAGGTTAGTGGTGACTTGAGGCTTGCGTCAAACAGGGCCCAGGAGCCCGAGGCCCTGTTGGAATGCGGGCCCCTTGCTACCTGGGCCCTGTGTTGAATGTGGGCCCCCTGCACTGCAGCCTGGGGCCTGGGCCCTGTTAGATCCTGCCTGCACCTGCCCTCCCAGTCACCATTGAGCAGCCAAGCCTCTTCTCACTGTTGAGAGACTCATGGTACTCACCCTGCTCGCCCGGGCTTCCACCTGCTTGCCCAGTCAGCCTGCTGCTTCATGTGGTCTGCCTGGCCATCTGCTGTCCGCCCCCACATGCACACACGCTGTGACAGACGGACCATAATGCACTGGGCCGCAGCTTAAAGCTACAGTGCTCATTTCTGTTCGCTGTCTGCATTTACATCACTGTAGTGTCTCTTTAAAACAACACAGTGTTGTTATGCACCAGCGTTCAGAGTCAGAAGCCTGAACAAAATGTTGGGAGGGGGCCCGAGCGCGGATCCATTTGCCAGCGTGCTCGGGCCCCCCTTTTTGCTCCTAAATCACAGGGCAGCTGCAGCAGGGACGGGCCCCCTTCTAGCCCGGGCCCTGTGGCAGCTGCATCCCTGCTTCCACTATAGTTCCGCCCCTGGATAGAGGTGAGTACACAGACAGCGGCCTGTACACAGATAGAGGTGAGTACACAGACAGCGGCCTGAACACAGATAGAGGTGAGTACACAGACAGCGTCCTGTACACAGATAGAGGTGAGTACACAGATAGAGGTGAGTACACAGACAGCGGCCTGTACACAGATAGAGGTGAGTACACAGACAGCGGCCTGTACACAGATAGAGGTGAGTACACAGACACCGGCCTGTACACAGATAGAGGTGAGTACACAGACAGCGGCCTGAACACAGATAGAGGTGAGTACACAGACAGCGGCCTGTACACAGATAGAGGTGAGTACACAGACAACGGCCTGTACACAGATAGAGGTGAGTACACAGACAGCGGCCTGAACACAGATAGAGGTGAGTACACAGACAGCGGCCTGTACACAGATAGAGGTGAGTACACAGACACCGGCCTGTACACAGATAGAGGTGAGTACACAGACAGCGGCCTGAACACAGATAGAGGTGAGTACACAGACAGCGGCCTGTACACAGATAGAGGTGAGTACACAGACAGCGGCCTGAACACAGATAGAGGTGAGTACACAGACACCGGCCTGTACACAGATAGAGGTGAGTACACAGACAGCGGCCTGTACACAGATAGAGGTGAGTACACAGACAGCGGCCTGTACACAGATAGAGGTGAGTACACAGACACCGGCCTGTACACAGATAGAGGTGAGTACACAGACAGCGGCCTGAACACAGATAGAGGTGAGTACACAGACACCGGCCTGTACACAGATAGAGGTGAGTACACAGACAGCGGCCTGTACACAGATAGAGGTGAGTACACAGACAGCGGCCTGTACACAGATAGAGGTGAGTACACAGATAGAGGTGAGTACACAGACAGCGGCCTGTACACAGATAGAGGTGAGTACACAGACGAGGCTGTACACATAAGTGAGTACACAGACAGAGCTGACACGATAGAGTAGTACAGACACGCTGAACACAGATAGAGGTATACACAGCACAGAGCTACACGAGATAGAGGTGAGTACAGCAACACGCTGACAAGATGAGGTGAGTACACAGACAACCGGCCTGTACACAGATAGAGTGAGTACACAGACGCGGCCTTACACTGATAAGTGATAGCACAGACAGCGGCTTGTCACAATAGAGGTGAGACACAGTAGAGGTGGTAACTGTACATCGGCTGACACAGATAGAGGTGGTACAGCACAGTGTACAGAGATAGAGTAGTCACACGTCAACGCCTGAACACAATAGAGGTGATAACAGACAACGGCCAAACACAGTAGGGTGAGTACAGACACGCCTGTCCCAGATAGAGGTGAGTACACAGACAGGGCCTGAACAAGAGAGGTGAGTACACGCCGCTGTCCCAGATAGAGGTGAGTCAAGACAGCGGCCTGTACACAGATAGGTGTGGGGTAACAGACAGGCCCTGTACCAGATAGAGGTGAGTACAGATGGTGAGTCCAACAACGGCCTGAAGCACAGATAGAGGGATACACAGACACCGGCTTACACAGATACGGTGAGTCCTGCACCGCCTTACACAGATAGAGTGAGTCAGCACCGCCTGTACACAGATGAGGTGAGAACCAGACACACGCCTGTACACGTGGGCTGAGTCACAGACGCGCTGACACAGATAGGTGAGTACACAGATGTGGTACACAGACAACGGCGAACACATAGAGGTGAGTACCAGACACCGCCTGTACACAATAGAGTGAGACACGACAGGGCCAATACATATAGAGGTGCCAGACAAGCTTGAACAGATACAGTGGTCACAGTCAGCGCCTGAACACAGATAGAGTGAGTAACAGACAGCGCTACACAGATAGAGTGTAAATCAGCCCAGCGCTGTACCAGATAGAGTGATCACAGACACGGCCTGAACAAAGTAGAGGTGGTCCCAGCAGCGGCCTTGACACAGTGAGTGGTACCAGACCGCCTGTCACAATAGAGGTGAGTACACAGGCAGCGGCCCTTACACAGATAGGGGTAGTACCGACAACGCTGAACACTAGAATACACAAAGTGCCTGATACATATAGAGGTGAGTACACAGACAGCGGCCTGACACAGATAGAGGTGAGTACACAGACAGCGGCCTGTACACAGATAGAGGTAAGTACACAGACAGCGGCCTTACACAGATAGAGGAGAGTACACAGACAGGGCCTGAATACATATAGAGGTGAGTACACAGACAGCGGCCTGAACACAGATAGAGGTGAGTACACAGACAGAGGCCTGTACACAGATAGAGGTGAGTACACAGACAGCGGCCTGAACACAGATAGAGGTGAGTACACAGACAGCGGCCTGAACACAGATAGAGGTGAGTACACAGACACGCCTGACACAGATAGAGGTGAGTACACAGACAGCGGCCTGACACAGATAGAGGTGAGTACACAGACAGCGGCCTGAACACAGATAGAGGTGAGTACACAGACAGCGGCCTGAACACAGATAGAGGTGAGTACACAGACAAGGCCTGAACACAGATAGAGGTGAGTACACAGACAGTGGCCTGATACATATAGAGGTGAGTACACAGACAGCGGCCTGAACACAGATAGAGGTGAGTACACAGACAGCGGCCTGAACACAGATAGAGGTGAGTACACAGACAGGGCCTGAACACAGATAGAGGTGAGTACACAGACAGAGGCCTGTACACAGATAGAGGTGAGTACACAGACAGCGTCCTGAACACAGATAGAGGTGAGTACACAGACAGGGCCTGTACACAGATAGAGGTGAGTACACAGACAGGGCCTGAACACAGATAGAGGTGAGTACACAGACAGAGGCCTGTACACAGATAGAGGTGAGTACACAGACAGCGGCCTGACACAGATAGAGGTGAGTACACAGACAGCGGCCTGTACACAGATAGAGGTGAGTACACAGACAGCGGCCTGTACACAGATAGAGGTGAGTACACAGACAGGGCCTGTACACAGATAGAGGTGAGTACACAGACAGCGCCTGTACACAGATAGAGGTGAGTACACAGACAGCGGCCTGTACACAGATAGAGGTGAGTACACAAAACAGAGGCCTGTACACAGATAGAGGTGAGTACACAGACAGCGGCCTGTACACAGATAGAGGTGAGTACACAGACACCGGCCTGAACACAGATAGAGGTGAGTGCACAGACAGGGCCTGTACACAATAGCGGTGAGTACACAGACAGCGGCCTGTACACAGATAGAGGTGAGTACACAGATAGAGGTGAGTACACAGACACCGGCCTGAACACAGATAGAGGTGAGTACACAGACACCGGCCTGAACACAGATAGAGGTGAGTACACAGACAGCGGCCTGAACACAGATAGAGGTGAGTACACAGACAGCGGCCTGTACACAGATAGAGGTGAGTACACAGACAGCGGCCTGTACACAGATAGAGGTGAGTACACAGACAGCGGTCTGTACACAGTGGTGAGTACACAGACAGCGTCCTGAACACAGATAGAGGTGAGTACACAGACAGCGGCCTGTACACAGATAGAGGTGAGTATACAGACAGTGGCCTGTACATGTGAGAGGCAGAGCCAGGGCTGTTGTGAATGTGCTAGAAATGAATTCTGAGCAGAAGCTCCCTCTGGTGGTTACAAACAGTACTGAACTATCCAATGAAGATTGTGAAGATTGGCGATCAGGTGTTAATAACTGGTCTTATATAAGGGAGGTTCCCTCCCATCAGGGTTGCCGGTGATCAATTGTTCTGGTCTCATCTTTGATTCCTGTTCACTTTGAAGCTTGCTGTTTCGTGCCTGCATCTTCTGCTAACAGATAAGACATTTTCTTCTTTTAGTTTTTTGTGCTTGCTTTTTGCATTTTGTCCTGCACTTCTGTGGGGGTCTGCCGGGTCCCCTCCGGGGGCTTGTGCTCCTCTCAGTTTAGTTCAGCCACTGTTTGTTCATTTGCCTTTTCCAGTTTTTTCAGTGGCTGCTGTTTAGTTTGTTACACCAGAGAACTAATTTAGGTGGTAGAGGTCGTGTGATCTCAGGTGTTTTTGTAATTAGTAGAGTTGGTACTTTTCAGGGTTTTTTGGGATTGCAGTAAGTGTCCTTCCTATCCTTTTCTATTTAGGAAGTTTGGGCCCCAACGTTTGCTCATACTATTTTCTGTCTGTGTCTGTATTTTCCTCTTGTCTAACCGCCATTACATGTTTGGGGGCTTTCAATGTTCTTTGGGGATCTGCTCCGGGGCAGATAGTTTTCCTCTTTCTGTCTTTAGGTGTAGTTAGCTTCTCAGGCTGTGACGAGGCGTCTAGGACCAACGTAGGAACGCTCCACGGCTGCCTTTAGTTGTGGTGTTAGTCAGGGTACTGCAATCCCATAGATTCCAACCTCTCTGGTGTATTTCCTTTTTTGCCTGCTCTCCTCAGCTACCAAATCATAACAGTATCACCGGCCCAAAAACTGATATTTGTATGGTACTCACAGAAGGGAAAAATAGTGTTAAAAAGAAGATTGTCAGAGTTGTCAGATTTTTTTTTTTTTTTCTTTCCCTCTTTTTCTCTGGGTGCTGAGGAGGATTTTTTTTTCTCTCAATGGAGCTTGCACAGTTGTCTGGCCATGTGGATCAGCTTGCCACTGAAGTTCGGAGTATTGCTACCTATCTTGCAGGGTTGCCTGTTGTGGAACCTAGGTGTCATGTATAGTGTACAGTTCCTATAGCGTCTTGTGCTTGGGTGCGAGGAAAACACATGAGACACAGGCTGATATGAAATGACTTGTATTACTTCATACAAGCATGCAGAAAAGTCACACAGTTTGCAGGAACAGAGGCAGGAGACACAGCAGGCCAGAGTAACTTCAAGCTCTACAATAACTCTCCAAAGCAGGTTCAGGATCTCTTCTCTGTACCGTAATTCCTCTGCAAACATGGATTCACCAGACAGCAGGTTTCCAGAGTCCAAAAGTGTTCCAAAGTTCCTCAGTAGGAAATAGCTGGAGTCCAAAATCCTAGGTTTCCAGGAGTCAGGTCACAGGCTGATTGAAGCTTGATTCAGGAGCACTGATTGTTCAGCTGAGGCTGCTTAAGAAGCAAGAGGAGAGAATCAGGGCGGGAACATGAAAGCTGGAAACTCCATATTAACTGAGGGCAAGATAGCTGCAGAAAGACAGAAAGCAAAATGGCCGACGGAAAACTGAGTTTCAAGGAACATGTCAAAAGAGACAAAGAACCTTACATTACTCCCCCCTTAGGGACAACCTCCGGATGACCTCAGACCAGGCTTGTCAGGGTACCTCTGATGAAACTGGCGGAGCAGGCGAGGAGCATTTACATTATTGACTGGCTCCCATGAGTTGTCCTCCACTGGGTAGCCCTGCCATTTAATCAAATATTGCAACTGATTTCTGTACAACCTGGAATCTAGAATCCTTTCCACCATAAATTCTTCCTGACCATCGACCAGCACTGGGTCAGGCAAGGAGAAGAACGTCCAGGAAACGTATTGGGTGTTGCAGCCTTTAGTAGGGATACATGAAAGACAGGGTGGATTCTCATAGTTCTGGGCAGTTGAAGACGACAAGCAACAGCACTTATAATCTTATGATCTTATAAGGTCCAATGTACTTATGTCCCAATTTAGACGATGGAATCTTTATTTTAAGATTTCTGGTTGACAGCCAGACCAAATCTCCTACCTTGAAAGCTGGTGCAGGTTTACGAAATTTATCTGCTGCTTTCTTGTACCTTTCCTGAGCAAATTCTAGATTTTCCTTTAGAAGATCCATATTCTTTTGTAAAGAAGTGATTCTTTCAGCCACTGCCGGCAAGGGCGTATCTATGGGAAATCGAGGAAGAATGTTAGGATGATAACCTAGATTGGAGTAAAAAGGAGACTGCTTAGTGGAGGCGCTCTGAGAGTTGTTATAAGAGAACTCAGCCAGTGGAAGTAGATAAACCCAATCATCCTGTAGGTGGCAGATAAAACAGCGGAGATACTGCTCCAGGGTCTGATTGGTTCGTTCTGTCTGTCCATTAGTCTGGGGATGAAAAGCAGAAGAAAGGTTTACTTTAATGTCCAATGCTGCACAGAAATTTTGCCAAAACCTTGAAGTGAATTGCACCCCTCGATCCGAAATGACCTCATCCGGTACTCCATGTAAGCGAAACACATTCTTAATCATTAAGTCTGATGTCTGTTTTGCAGTGGGTAAACCGACACAAGGGATAAAATGAGCTGCCTTTGTTAGACGATCAACCACCACTAGAATGGTGTTCTTCCCTTGAGAGGTTGGTAACTCCACAATGAAGTCCATAGAAATGGATCCCCAGGGGCGGGACGGGGTGGGAAGAGGTTGTAACAGACCAGTTGGTGAGGAGCGAGGTGTCTTGCATCTTGCACAGACTTCACATGAAGTGACATAGTTTAAAACATCTTTCCTGTAAGTGGGCCACCAAAAGAAACGAGAAAGAAATTCTTGTGTCTTTAGAATTCCCCTATGCCCGGCTATCTTGGAATCGTGGATGAGTTGCAATACTCTCAATCTGACTGTTTCAGGTATATACAGACGTTGTCCCTGAATCCACACACCATTCTTAAAAACAAGACTTACGTCTCTTGGGGGTTGAGCCAACAAAGAATCCGCATGGTATGCTTCCTTGATGTCCTTAAGTAGGTCTTGATTATGAATCATCCCAGGAATCTAGAGTCAGGAAGAATAGTCTTAGGAGGAGTAAGTGGACGTGTCTCTGCTGAATGAATCCTAGAGAGTGCATCAGCCTTTCCATTGCGCGATCCTGGTCTATAAGAAATTACAAAATTAAATTGGTTTAGGAAAAGATTCCAGCGAGCCTGGCGAGGAGTCAGGCACTTAGCCGACCTGATAAATTCAAGGTTACGATGGTCTGTCAGGACGACTATTTGCTGTGCAGCTCCCTGAAGAAGGTGTATCCATTCCTTGAAGGCGGCAATAATGGCCAACAATTCTCTATTGCCCACATCGTAGTTCCTCTCAGCCGAAGACAACTGCTGGGAAAAGAAGGCACAGGGATGCAAGACATTCTTCTCACCTGTTCTCTGAGAGAGTATAGCTCCAACGGCACAGTCTGAAGCATCCACCTCTATTTTGAAGGCAAGCTCGGGGTTGGGATGTACTAAGATAGGTGCGGTGGTAAATTTATCCTTTAAACAGGAAAATGCTTCCTGCGCTTGCGGGGTCCAGGAGAACCTAGACTGTTTCCGGGTAAGTTGGGTGATAGGTGACACTACCTCAGAGAAATTCCTAATGAAACGTCTATAGAAGTTGGCAAACCCGATGAAGCGCTGCACCTCCTTCACATTTCTAGGAATTGGCCAATCCTTGATGGCTTGGGTCTTGCTTCCATCCATACTAATCCCTTGCGTAGATAGTACATACCCCAGAAATTGAATTTCGGTCCTATGGAATTCACACTTTTCAAGTTTGATGTAGAGATGGTTTTGTCTTAGGCGTTCTAAGACCATTCTCACATGTCCATGATGTTCCTCTGTGGAGTTAGAAAAAATTAGAATATCATCCAGATAAATCACCACAAATGTATCTAGGAGATCCCTGAAGATGTCATTCACCAAGTGTTGGAAAGTGGCTGGGGCGGTACTCAGACCAAAAGGCATAACTAGATATTCAAAGTGTCCATAGCGTGACCTGAATGCAGTCTTCCATTCATCCCCAGGTCTAATACGGACCAAGTTATAGGCCCCACGGAGATCCAGTTTAGAGAACATTTTGGCGTGCCACACTCTCTCCAACAACTCAGGGATTAAAGGCAATGGATAACGGTTTCTAATAGTAACCTTATTGAGTTCCCTATAGTCTATGCAGGGTCTCAGAGATCCATCTTTCTTCACAAAGAAGATGGGTGCACCTGCGGGAGATGAAGAGGGGCGTATGAAGCCTTTGGCTAGATTTTCATCTATGTAGTCCTTCAAAGCTTTTAGCTCGGGCCCCGCGAGGGGGTAGATCTTACCAAAAGGTATCTCGGCTCCAGGCAATAATTCGATTGGACAATCATATGGACGGTGAGGAGGAAGCTGATCAGCGTTCTTCTTGTCACATAAATCCACATAGTCCTGGTATACAGCTGGTAGTTCAGGGACTGACATGGTTCCTTTAGGAACAGAGCAAGCTGAAACTCCTTGACTCATCTGTTTCTCCGGAAAGTGTAATTCCTTGGTCTCCCAGTTAATCGTAGGATTCTGCGCCTGTAGCCATGGTAGCCCTAGAATAATGGGAAAGTGGGGAGAAGAGATAAGCATAAAAGACATTTTCTCCTGATGATCTTTACCCATAAGGACCCTCAAAGGCTCTGTTTCCTGATCCACTGGTCCAGAGGTCAGCAGGGAGCCATCCACAGTCTCCATCTGTACTGGAGTAGCCTTCTTCACTGAACGTATCCCCTGTTTCAGAGCAAAGGAGATATCCATAAAATTTCCACTTGCTCCTGAGTCGATCATAGCAGAGCTAGACACCCAGACTCAGTCAACCCAGAGTTTGATGGAAAGGAAGCAATGAGAATTGTTTCTTTTACAACTCAGCTGGGACACCGCTGAGGAAACTTGAAAAATTGCAGCTTTTATACCGTCATTGTCCCCAGAACTAACAGAGTTTAAGTCTGAAAAATCAATATCTCTTGCAGCAGATCTCTCTGGAATCTGAGGCTCGGACATGACAGAGCTCCTCTCGCAACACTCACAGTAAATGACTGCTGCAGTAGTCTTACGAGAACGGCTGGGGCAGTTTATAATGAAGTGCCCTGACTTACCACAGTAAAAACATAGATTTTCCTTTATACGATGTTCTTTGCGTGCATCACTAACCCGTCTTTGTAAAGAGTCCACCTGCATGGGTTCAGGTTCTGGTTCCCTTGTGATCCTACTCAAAGGTTCCTTAGCTGAGGAGGGAGGTAGGAAAAGGTTAGTGCGATTATTTTCGAACCATCTCTCTTGTCTGCGTTCAGTCAGACGAGCATCAATACGGATACAATAGTTAATGAAGTCACCTAACGCAGTGGGAGGGTCGGCACGAGCAAGTTCATCCTTAATCAGTGGAGACAACCCTTTCCGAAAAATAGATTTTTTGGCGGAAGTGTCCCAAGTGGTATCAAGAGCCCATCTCCTGAAATCCAAGGCATATTCGGCTACTGAACGCTTACCTTGGCGCAAAGTTAACATGGCTGCTTCAGCTGTTGCACCTCAATTGGGGTCATCAAACACCTGCCCCATGGCTGAAATAAAAGCATCAAGGTGATTCAAACAATCATCCTCAGTCTCAATCAGAGGGTTTGCCCACATCAAAGCCTTATTGGTAAACAACATGATTATAGTAAGCACTTTGGATCGTTCAGTGGGAAATTGTGAAGCATGTGCAGAGAAAAATAGATTGCATTGGTTAATAAATCCCCTGAATTTCTCACGTTCACCGCCAAAACAAAAAGGAGGTAACTTGGGGATCCCAGAACTCGGGGTTATGGCAGGAGCCTGGACTCGTTCCTCTAGAGCCTCAATCCTGGCTCGTAATTCCTGGGCAGTCTGTCCAACCACTTGCAAATTATGATTAGTGAGGTCCTGTAGGCTTGCAAAACGGGTTTTTAAAGTCTGTACATCTGAAAGGATTGTATCAGTCACTCCGCAAAGCTCCTTTATGCGGGCCTCCATCTTCCAGATCTTTTAAGGCAGAAGTGCTGGAAGGAGAAGAGAAAAGGAAAAAAAAAAAAAAAAAAACAATAGTGTTTACCTGTGGTAACACTCCAGAGTAACATTTAAGGGAATGCGCTCACCTGGAATGGTTATGAGAAGTCACAACCACTGTCATCACAGAAGGTATTAAACGGACATCTGATATCCACAGTCACAGCAGACACGGCTTTCCCAGACCCAGCAGACACTAAACATTGGCTCCTGAATCTTGTCATGTATAGTGTACAGTTCCTATAGCGTCTTGTGCTTGGGTGCGAGGAAAACACATGAGACACAGGTTGATATGAAATGACTTGTATTACTTCATACAAGCATGCAGAAAAGGTCACACAGTTTGCAGGAACAGAGGCAGGAGACACAGCAGGCCAGAGTAACTTCAAGCTCTACAATAACTCTCCAAAGCAGGTTCAGGATCTCTTCTCTGTACCGTAATTCCTCTGCAAACATGGATTCACCAGACAGCAGGTTTCCAGAGTCCAAAAGTGTTCCAAAGTTCCTCAGTAGGAAATAGCTGGAGTCCAAAATCCTAGGTTTCCAGGAGTCAGGTCACAGGCTGACTGAAGCTTGATTCAGGAGCACTGATTGTTCAGCTGAGGCTGCTTAAGAAGCAAGAGGAGAGAATCAGGGCGGGAACATGAAAGCTGGAAACTCCATATTAACTGAGGGCAAGATAGCTGCAGCAAGACAGAAAGCAAAATGGCCGACGGAAAACTGAGTTTCAAGGAACATGTCAAAAGAGACAAAGAACCTTACACTAGGATTCCCATGCCAGATTTGTTTTTAGGGGATCGAGCTAAATTTCTGAATTTCAAAAATAACTAAGTTGTTTTTTGCCTTGAAATCTAAGTCCTCAGGGAACGCAGCACAGCAAGTTCAAATTGTCATCTCTCTCCTGCGCGGCGATCCTCAGGATTGGGCTTTTTCCCTGACACCTGGGGATCCTGTTTTGAGTAATGTTGATGCATTTTTTCAGGCTCTGGGGTTATTGTACGATGAGCCTAATGTCACTGATCAAGCTGAAAAAGCCTTGTTGGCATTAAATCAGGGGCCAGATGAATTACACCCCAGGGTACTGAAGGAGATAGCAGAAGAAATTCTTGAACCACTGTCCATAATCTTTGAAAATTCTTGGAGAACATGAGAAGTCCCAGAAGACTGGAGAAGAGCAAATGTTGTTCCTATCTTCAAAAAGGGGAAGAAGGTGGACCCAGGGAACTACAGGCCGGTGAGTCTGACTTCTATACCAGGAAAGATCTTTGAACAAATTATTAAAGAACATGTATGCAAGTACCTGGATAAGAATGAAGTGATTAAACAGAGTCAGCACGGGTTTGTAACTAATAAGTCATGTCAGACTAACTTAATTTCCTTCTATGACAGAATCACTGACTGGGTGGATCAGGGAAATGCTGTAGATATAGTATATCTTGACTTCAGCAAAGCATTTGACAAAGTATCTCACACAATCCTTATTGAAAAAATGACTAAGTATGGAATGGACAAGGCAACTGTTAGGTGGATTCATAACTGGCTTAGTGATCGGACCCAAAGAGTGGTTGTAAATGGCTGCACATCCAGTTGGAAGAATGTCTCAAGTGGGGTACCACAAGGCTCTGTTTTGGGCCCTGTATTGTTCAACATCTTTATCAATGATTTAGATGAAGGAATTGAGGGTAAACTGATGAAATTTGCTGATGACACAAAGCTAGGAGGGGTAGCTAATACTAGAGAAGAGAGAGAGAGGATTCAAAAAGATATACATAAACTGGAGCAGTGGGCAGCAACTAACAGAATGGATTTTAACAGGGAAAAATGCAAAGTACTACATCTGGGCAATAAAAATGAAAAAAGCATATACAAAATGGGAGGAATAGGGCTAAGTAACAGCACATGTGAAAAAGACTTGGGTATACTAATTGATCACAGACTTAACATGAGTCAACAGTGTGATGCAGCAGCAAAAAAGGCAAATGCAATTCTAGGATGTATCAACAGAAGCATACAGTCTAGATCACGTGAGGTCATTATTGCCCTCTACTCCTCTTTGGTCAGACCTCATCTGGAATACTGTGTCCAGTTTTGGGCACCACATTTTAAAAAAGACATCAACAAACTGGAGCAAGTTCAGAGAAGAGCCACCAGAATGGTGACTGGTCTGCAAACCATGTCCTATGAGGAACGGTTGCAGGATTTGGGAATGTTTAGCTTGCAAAAAAGAAGACTGAGAGGAGACTTAATAGCTGTCTACAAATATCTCAAGGGCTGTCACATTGTAGAAGGATCATCTTTATTCTCATTTGCACAAGGAAAGACTAGAAGCAATGGGATGAAACTGAATGGGAGGAGACACAGATTAGATATTAGAAAAAACTTTTTGACAGTTAGGGTGATCAATGAGTGGAACAGGCTGCCACAAGAGGTGGTGAGTTGTCCTTCAATGGAAGTCTTCAAACAGAGGCTGGATAGACATCTGTCTGGGATGATTTAGAGAATCCTGCTTTGAGCAGGGGGTTGGACCAGAAGGCCCAGGAGGTCCCTTCCAACTCTACCATTCTATGATTCTATGACGCTGAGTTATACTGTCAGAGATTCCGAAGGTGGGCAGTCCTGACCAAATGGAATGACGATGCTTTGGCAGCCCTTTATCGGAATGGTCTGTCAGAGAATGTAAAGGATGTTATTGTGGGTTTCCCATGATACCCGTACGGAAGTCTATTCCCCTACTGGGGATCGATTCTACCCCTTTGGCTGAGAATAAACCTCAGTTCTCTACTCAGGTGATAATGAGGGTTGAACCTGATCATCAGGAGAGTTGCAAATTTTTGGTGCTGTATAATCTGCATGTATAATCTGCATGACATTATTGTACTAGGTTTCCCTTGGTTACAGTCTCATAATCCTGTTTTGGATTGGAAATCTGTGTCTGTGACCAGTTGGGGCTGCCAATGTGTTAATACCAACACTCCTGTTTTTTCTGCCTCCCCCCAGGCTCAGGATGTTCCTGACTTTTTGACTGATTTTTCTGATGTGTTTAGCGAAAGTAAATCTGCATCCTTGCCCCCCCATAGGAGCTATGACTGCGCTATTGAATTAGTGCCTGGTAGTAAATTCCCTAAAGGTCGCCTTTTTAACTTGTCTGTACCTGAACATGACGCTATGCGGTCTTATATCAAGGAGTCATTGGAGAAGGGTCATATCAGACCATCCTCTTCACCCTTGGGTGCCGGTTTTTTCTTTGTGGCCAAAAAGGATGGTTCATTAAGGCAGTGTATTGATTATCATCTCTTTAACAATATCACTGTGAAATATCAATATCCGTTACCCTTGATTTCTGACCTGTTTTCCAGGGTGAAAAGTGCTACTTGGTTTACCAAGCTTGACCTCAGGGGGGCGTATAACCTTATTCGCATTAAGCACGGGGATGAATGGAAGACGGCATTCAATCCCCCTGAAGGGCATTTTGAGTACCTAGTGATGCCCTTTGGGCTCACTAATGCTCCTTCCGTCTTCCAGTCCTTCATGAATGACATTTTCAGGGATTTTGTGGACAAATTTCTGATTGTTTATTTGGATGATATCTTGATTTTTTCTAATGACTGGGACTCTCATGTGAAACATGTTCGAACTGTATTCCAGATTTTGAGAGAGAATGCTCTGTATGTGAAGGGATCAAAGTGTCTTTTTGGCGTACAGAGGATCTCATTTCTGGGATTCATTTTGTCCCCATCTGTTATTGAAATGGACCCGGTCAAGGTTCAGGCCATCTGTGATTGGGTCCAACCTACTTCATCAACCCCTTTATTCCATCAGACGTACTATTCCGTCCATGTGACCCTGGACCTAATTCCCATGGACGGAATAGTACGTCATGGGCGATCAGCTGCGCTCCCGGGGGGAGCGCAGCTGATCGCCGCCGGGTGTCAGCTGATTATCACAGCTGACACCCGTGACTGTGTGTCAGGAGTAGTCACGGACCGCTCCCGGCACATTAACCCCTGGCACACCGCGATCAAACATGATCGCGCTGTACCCGGGGCACAGGGGAGGATCGCGCAGGCAGGGGGCTCCCTGCGCGCTCCCCTGAGACCCTCAGAGCAGCGCGATGTGTCGCCCTGTTCCGAGGGTCCGTCCTCCCTCCAGGTCCCCGGATCCAAGATGGCGCCGGGGTCCTGCAGGGAGGCGGCTTCCTCAGTGCCTGCTGAGAGCAGGCGCTGGGGAAGCCTGCAGCGATGCCAGAGCGATCGCTGGTGTGACAGAGTGCTGTGCACACTGTCACACCAGCGATCTGCTAAAATACAGTGATGTCCCACCCAGGGACAAAGTAAAAAAGTAAAAAAAATAAAAATAAAAAGTGGTAAAAAAAATCATAAAAAAAAAAAAAAATATTCCCCAATAAATTCATTTTTTACTGTAAATAAAAAAAAACAAAACAATAAAAGTACACATATTTAGTATTGCCGCGTCCGTAACGACCCCCCCTATAAAACTGTCCCACTAGTTAACCCCTTTAGTGAACCCCTTAAAAAATAAAAAAAAAGAAGCAAAAAAATCAATGCTTTATCATCATACCGCCGAACAAAAAGTGGAATAACACGCGATCAAAAAGACCGATATAAATAAACATGGTACCGTTGAAAACGTCATCTTGTCCCGCAAAAAACGAGCCATCATACAGCATCATCAGTGAAAAAATAAAAAAGTTATAGCTTGCAGAATAAAGCGATGCAAAAATAATAATTTTTTATATAAAATTGCTTTTATTCTATAAAAGTGCCAAAACATAAAAAAAATGATATAAATGAGGTATCGCCATAATCGTACTGACCCGAAGAATAAAACTGCTTTATCAATTTTACCACACGCGGAACGGTATAAACACCCCCCAAAAGAAATTCATGAATTGCTGATTTTTGTTCATTCTAACCTCCCAAAAATCGAAATAAAAAGCGATCAAAAAATGTCACCTGCTCAAAAATGGTACCAATAAAAACGTCAACTCGTACCGCAAAAAATAAGACCTCACATGACTCTGTGGGCCAAAATATGCAAAAATTATAGCTCTCAAAATGTGGTGATGCAAAAAACTATTTTTTGCATTAAAAAGCATCTTTTAGCGTGACAGCTGCCAATCACAAAAACCCGCTATAAATAGTAAATCAAACCCCCCTTTATCACCCTCTTAGTTAGGGAAAAATAATAAAATTAAAAAAATGTATTTATTTCCATTTTCCCGTTAGGGTTAGGGTTGGCGCTAACGTTAGGATTAGGGTTGGGATTACAGTTAGGGGTGTGTTAGGGTTGGGACTAGGGTTAGGGGTGTGTTGGGGTTAGGGTTGGAGTTAGAATTGGGGGGTTTCTGCTGTTTAGGCACATCAGGGGCTCTCCAAATGTGACATGGCGTCTGATCTCAATTCCAGCCAATTCTGCGTTGAAAAAGTCAAATGGTGCTCCTTCACTTCTGAGCTCTGCCATGCGCCCAAACAGTAGTTTACCCCCGCATATGGGGTATCAGCGTACTCTGGACCACAAGAGTTATTGTGCAATTTGTCCTATTTCTTCTGTTACCCTTGGGAAAATAAAAAACTGGGGGCGACAAAATCATTTTTGTAAAAAAAAAAATGATTTTTTTGTTTTTACGGCTGTATGTTATAAAACTTCTGTGAAGTACTTGGGACTTCATAGCGCTCACCACACTTCTAGATAAGTTCCTTGTGGGGTCTATTTTCCAAAATGGGGTCACTTGTGGGGGGTTTCCACTGTTTAGGCGCATCAGGGGCTCTCCAAATGCGACATGACGCCCCCAGACCATTCCATCAAAGTCTGCAATCCAAAACGTCACTACTTCCCTTCCGAGCCCGACGTGCGCCCATACAGTAGTTTACTCCCACATATTGGGTATCAGCGTACTCAGGACAAATTGGACAACAACTTTTGGGGTCCAATTTCTCCTGTTACCCTTGTAAAAATAAAATATTGGGGACGAAAAAATCATTTTTGTAAAAAAAAAAAAAGATTTTTTATTTTACGGCTGTACGTTATAAACTTCTGTGAAGCACTTTGGGGTTCAAAGTGCTCACCACACATCTAGATAAGTTCCTTGAGGGGTCTAGTTTCCAAAATGGTGTCATTTGTGGGGGGTTTCCACTGTTTAGGCAGATCAGGAGCTCTCCAAACACGACATGGCATCCAGCCAATTCTGCGTTGAAAAAGTCAAACGGCGCTCCTTCCCTTCCAAACTCTGCCATGCACCCAAACAGTGGTTTACCCCCACATATGGGGTATCAGCGCACTCAGGACAAATTGCACAATAACTTTTGGAGTCTTGTTTCCCTTGGGAAAATAAAAATTGGGGTGAAAAGATCAATTTTGTGGAAAAAATATGATTTTTTAATTTTACGGCTCTACGTTATAAACTTGTGTGAAGCACTTGGGGGTTCAAATTGCTCACCAAAGATCTAGATAAGTTCCTTAGGGGGTCTAGTTTCCCAAATGGGGTCACTTGTGGGGGGTTTCCACTGTTTAGGCACATCAGGGACTCTCCAAATGCAACATAGCGTCCAATCTCAATTCCAGCCAATTTTGGTTGGAAAAAGTCAAATGGTGCTCCTTCCATTCCGAGCTCTGCCATGCGCCCAAACAGTGGTTCCCCCTCACATATGGGGTATCAGCGTACTCAGGACAAATTGGACAACAAGTTTTGTGGTCCGATTTCTCCTGTTACCTATGGGAAAATAAAAATTAGTGACTAAGAGATAATTTTTGTGGGAAAAAAATAGGATTTTTTATTTTCATGCCCGGGCATTATAAACTTGTGTGAAGCACTTGGGGGTTCAAAGTGCTCACCAAAGATCTAGATAAGTTCCTTAGGGGGTCTAGTTTCCAAAATGGGGTCACTTGTGGGGGGTTTCCACTGTTTAGGCTCATCTGGGGCACTACAAACGGAACATGACCCCCATCAATGTTTGCATTCCAAAACGTTACTGCTTCCTTTCCAAGCCCTGCCGTGCGCCCAAACAGTTCCCCCCCCCACATATGGGGTATCGGCGTACTCAGGACAAATTGGACAACAAGTTTTGGGGTCCAATTTCCTTGGGAAAAATCAAAAATTTGGGACTAAAAAATAATTTTTGTGGAAAATTGTTTTGTTTTTTTTTCACACCCAGGCATTATAAACTTTTGTGAAACACTTTGGGGTTCAAAGTGCTCACAACAGATCTAGATAAGTTCCTTAGGGGGTCTAGTTTCCAAAATGGTGTCACTTGTGGGGGGTTTCCACTGTTTAGGCGTATCAGGGGCTCTCCAAACACGACATGGCGTCCAATCTCAACTCCAGCCAATTTTAGTTTGAGAAAGTCAAACGGTGCTCCTTCCCTTACGAGCTCTGCCGTGTGCCCAAACAGTGGTTTTCCCCCACATATGGGGTATTGGCGTACTCAGAAGAAATTGCACAACAACTTTATCTGCCCATTTTCTTCTTTTACCCTTGTGAAAATAAAAAAAAGTTTGTAAAAGATCATTTTTGTGGCTAAAAAGTTAAATATTCATTTTTTCCTTCCACGTTGCTTCAGCTCCTGTGAAGCACCTGAAGGGTTATTAAACTTCTTGAATGTAGTTTTGAGTAGCTTGAGGGGTGCAGTTTTTATAATGGTGTCACTTTTGGGTATTTTCTGCTATATAGACCCGTCAAAGTGACTTCAAATGTGAGGTGGTCCCTAAAAAAATGGCTTTGTAAATTTTGTTGTAAAAATGAGAAATCACTGGTCAACTTTTAACCCTTATAATTTCCTAACAAAGAAAAATTTTGGTTCCAAAATTGTGCTGATGTAAAGTAGACATGTGGGAAATGTTATTTCTTAACTATTTTGTGTGACATATTTCTCTGTTTTAAGGGAAAAAAAATTCAAAGTTTGAAAATTGCAAAATTTTCAAAATTTGCCATATTTGCGGTTTTTTCAAAAATAAATGCAAGGTATATCGAAGAAATTTTACCACTAACATGAAGTACAATATGTCACGAGAAAACAATCTCAGAATCGCGAAGATTCGTTGAAGCGTTCCAGAGTTATAACCTCATAAAGAGACAGTGGTCAGAATTGTAAAAATTGGCCCGGTCATTAACGTGCAAACCACCCTTGGGGGTAAAGGGGTTAAAGGCTCTTCAAAGATTCTTGGGTTTTGCCTATTTTTATCGTAAATTTATTGGTAATTTCTCTGTTATTGTTAAACCATTGACTGATTTGACCAAAAAGGGTTCTGATGTGGTGAATTGGCCTCCTGAGGCAGTCTCTGCGTTTCAGGAACTTAAACAGAGATTCACTTCTGCTCCTGTTCTACGGCAGCCTGATGTTTCTCTGCCATTTCAGGTGGAGGTTGATGCCTCTGAAATTGGGGCAGGTGCTGTTTTGTCCCAAAGAGATCCAGAGACCTCTAAAAGTAACCCTTGTGCCTTTTTCTCTCGAAAATTTTCTCCAACTGAACGTAATTATGACGTGGGTAATCGGGAGTTAGTGGCCATGAAGTGGGCTTTTGAAGAGTGGAGACATTGGCTGGAGGGAGCCAAACATCAGGTGGTGGTCCTCACGGACCATAAGAATCTGGTTTATCTGGAATCAGCCAAGCGACTTAATCCTAGACAGGCCAGGTGGGCCTTGTTTTTCACACGTTTTAATTTTGTGGTTTCCTTTCTTCCTGGCACTAAGAATGTTAAGGCGGATGCCCTCTCGAGGAGTTTCCTTGCGGACTCTCCTGAGTTATCTGATCCTGCTGTTATTTTGAAAGAGGGTGTAGTTCTTTCCGCCATCTCGCCCAATTTGAGACTGGCTCTGGAAGGGTGTCAGGAGGATAAACCTGAGCGCTGCCCTATTGGGAAATTGTTTGTCCCAGACCGGTGGAAAAAGAGTGTGATGTCTGAGATTCATTGTTCCGCGTTGACCGGTCATCCCGGAATTTTTGGTACCAGAGACTTGGTGAGTCGGTCCTTTTGGTGGCCTACTTTGTCTCGTGACGTCAGGGAATTTGTGCAGTCCTGCGGGACTTGCTCTCGCTCCAAGCCTTGCTCTCGCTGTAGTGGTTTGTTGATGCCATTGCCTGTGCCCAAGAGACCATGGACCCATATCTCTATGGATTTCATTTCCGACCTCCCTGTTTCTCAGAGAATAACCGTTATCTGGGTGATTTGTGATAGGTTTTCCAAGATGATACATCTTGTGCCATTACCTAAGTTGCCTTCCTCCTCTGAATTGGTGCCTTTGTTCTTTCAGCACGTGGTTCGGTTACACGGCATCCCTGAGAACATTGTGTCTGACAGAGGAGTCCAGTTTGTTTCCAGATTTTGGAGGACTTTTTGTTCTAAACTTGGTGTTCAATTGTCTTTCTCCTCGGCTTTTCATTCTCAGACCATTGACAAACTGAGAGAACAAACCAGATATTGGAGACTTATCTGAGATGCTTTGTGTCTGCTGATCAGGATGACTGGGTCTCTTTTTTGCCTTTGACTGAGTTTGCTCTTAATAATAGGTCTAGCTCTGCCACTTTGATGTCTCCATTTTTCTGCAATTTTGGGTTTCACCCTCGATTTTCTTCAGGACAGACGGAGGCTTCTGTCTGTCCAGGTGTTGACTCTGTTGTGGAGCGTATGCAGCAGATTTGGGACCAGGTAGTGGAGAGGTTGTCCCTCTCTCAGGAGAGGGCCCAGCGGTTTGCCAACCGGCATAGGACTGATGGTCCTCGGTTTGAAGTGGGGGACTTAGTCTGGTTGTCCTCAAGAAATATCCCTATGAGAGTTGCATCTCCTAAGTTTAAGCCTAGGTTCATTGGACCTTATAAGATCATGGAGATTCTGAATCCTGTTTCCTTTCGTTTACTTCTTCCAGGGACATTTAAGATCCATAACGTGTTCCACAAGTCCTTATTGAAGAGGTTTGTCGAGCCAGTGGTTCCTATGGCTGTGCCTCCTGACCCTGTTTTGGCTGAGCGCAATCTGGAGTATGTGGTTGAGAAAATATTGAATTCTCGTTTTTCTAGATGGAAACTCCAGTATTTGGTTAAGTGGAGAGGTTATGGTCAGGAGGACAATTCTTGGGTGTTTGCTTCGGACATCCATGCTAGGAGACTCATCCGTGTGTATCACAGAGCTCATCCTGACCGACCTGGTTGCTCAAATGAGGGTTCGGTGACCCCTCCTCAAGGGGGGGGTACTGTTGTGAATGTGCTAGAAATGAATTCTGAGCAGAAGCTCCCTCTGGTGGTTACAAACAGTACTGAACTATCCAATGAAGATTGTCGATCAGGTGTTACTGACTGGTCTTATATAAGGGAGGTTCCCTCCCATCAGGGTTGCCGGTGATCAATTGTTCTGGTCTCATCTTTGATTCCTGTTCACTTTGAAGCTTGCTGTTTCGTGCCTGCATCTTCTGCTAACAGATAAGACATTTTCTTCTTTTAGTTTTTTGTGCTTGCTTTTTGCATTTTGTCCTGCACTTCTGTGGGGGTCTGCCGGGTCCCCTCCGGGGGCTTGTGCTCCTCTCAGTTTAGTTCAGCCACTGTTTGTTCATTTGCCTTTTCCAGTTTTTTCAGTGGCTGCTGTTTAGTTTGTTACACCAGAGAACTAATTTAGGTGGTAGAGGTCGTGTGATCTCAGGTGTTTTTGTAATTAGTAGAGTTGGTACTTTTCAGGGTTTTTTGGGATTGCAGTAAGTGACCTTCCTATCCTTTTCTATTTAGGAAGTTTGGGCCCCAACGTTTGCTCATACTATTTTCTGTCTGTGTCTGTATTTTCCTCTTGTCTAACCGCCATTACATGTTTGGGGGCTTTCTATGTTCTTTGGGGATCTGCTCCGGGGCAGATAGTTTTCCTCTTTCTGTCTTTAGGTGTAGTTAGCTTCTCAGGCTGTGACGAGGCATCTAGGACCAACGTAGGTACGCTCCACGGCTGCCTTTAGTTGTGGTGTTAGTCAGGGTACTGCAATCCCATAGATTCCAACCTCTCTGGTGTATTTCCTTTTTTGCCTGCTCTCCTCAGCTACCAAATCATAACACAGGGCCGTAGTCGTGGCTAAAACAAGTGGCTCTGGCGTGCCCTGGCTCCCAATCACAGTTAAATACTGTCCCTTCTGCAGCATACCTTCCGTATCACCCTCTGCACCGCCAGGGTCCCATAGGGCTTGCTGAAGCTCCGCTGCTTGCGTTGTGGCGCATAAAGAGACAGAATCCTTTGCAAACGTCAAACACTGAACTTTACTCTTTACTTGTCGCAGCACATCCTTGTCAGTAACATCAGTATATGGTTCCACACAATTCACATTAATCACTTCTTCTTTACTCCTCTCTACGTCTTGCAGTACATTACTGGGTCTTACCGCCGCTTGCAGTAACTCAGCATCCTCCCAGTCCAGACTCACTGCGTTTGGGAGTTCCCTCGCCCGTTTCTCCCAGGATACGTGGGCATTAGCCCATGCGATGACCTGCCACATGATGAGCGACCCGAGTCCCTTGTACTGTTCTAGGACCTCTTCTTAAGCTTCTCTTCCCATCTACAGTAGTAGTGCTGCTTCTGCCGCACCTCTGTCCGTCCAGACTCTGAATGGCTGGGTAGCTTGCTTAAATGTTACGGAGCTGACCGCCCCACACGGGCACTAGGCCCTAAATGAAAACCAACAGGAAGACTTTTACATCTAGGGTCAGCCCCTCCTAAGTTAACCAGTACTGTCTCAGTTAAACTAATGTGCCCCATCTAGAGGCCTATTAAAGGTACTACACTTCGCTATCTTAACACTACACACAATCTACATAATATCAGCAAATAAAAATATATACATTCAAGCAACAATATACATCTATCAACAAATGACATATATATACACTAAGGGAGTATCACCCCTTACATACACAGACAGCGGCCTGAACACAGATAGATAAAAAAAATAAAGTACAGCTCACCCCGTTATGTCCAGGTTCCTGGGCTTGTCATCGCGCACGGAGCCGCCCCGGTCCCGGCGGTATGGAAATCCAATGTGCAAGAAAAGTTGTCTCCAGCGACCACAGGAAATATGATTTTTAAAACGTGACGTTTATTTGATCATCGTATTAAAAAGCACAGATATGCAGATATGGGCAATCCCAGTGCAAGGAAAATCTTACATGTTTCCACCTACACGGTCATAATCATGATGTGAGGCGTATACACAGACAGCGGCCTGAACACAGACAGAGGCCTGAACACAGAGAAAGGCCTGAACACAGAGAGAGGTGAGTACACAGACAACGGCCTGAACACAGAGAGAGGCCTGAACACAGAGAGAGGTGAGTACACAGACAACGGCCTGAACACAGAGAGAGGTGAGTACACAGACAACGGCCTGAACACAGAGAGAGGTGAGTATACACAGACAGCGGCCTGAACACAGACAGAGGCCTGAACACAGAGAGAGGTGAGTACACAGACAACGGCCTGAACACAGAGAGAGGTGAGTATACACAGACAACGGCCTGAACACAGATAGAGGTGAGTACACAGACAGCAGCCTGAACACAGACAGAGGCCTGAACACAGACAGAGGCCTGAACACAGACAGAGGCCTGAACACAGAGAGAGGTGAGTACACAGACAACGGCCTGAACACAGACAGAGGCCTGAACACAGACAGAGGCCTGAACACAGACAGAGGCTGAACACAGACAGAGGTGAGTACACAGACAACGGCCTGAACACAGACAGAGGCGAGTACACAGACAACGGCCTGAACACAGACAGAGGCGAGTACACAGACAAAGGCCTGAACACAGACAGAGGCGAGTACACAGACAACGGCCTGAACACAGACAGAGGCGAGTACACAGACAACGGCCTGAACACAGAGGTGAGTACACAGACAACGGCCTGAACACAGACAGAGGCCTGAACACAGACAGATGCCTGAACACAGATAGAGGAGAGTACACAGACAACGGCCTGAACACAGACAGAGGCCTGAACACAGATAGAGGATAGTACACAGACAACGGCCTGTACACAGAGGTGAGTACACAGACAACGGCCTGAACACAGAGGAGAGTACAAAGACAACGGCCTGAACACAGAGGTGAGTACACAGACAACAGCCTGTACACAGAGAGAGGCCTGAACACAGACAGAGGCGAGTACACAGACAACGGCCTGAACACAGAGGTGAGTACACAGACAACGGCCTGAACACAGACAGAGGCCTGAACACAGACAGAGGCCTGAACACAGACAGAGGCCTGAACACAGATAGAGGAGAGTATACAGACAACGGCCTGAACACAGAGGTGAGTACACAGACAACGGCCTGAACACAGACAGAGGCCTGAACACAGACAGAGGCCTGAACACAGACAGAGGAGAGTACACAGACAACGGCCTGAACACAGAGGTGAGTACACAGACAACGGCCTGAACACAGATAGAGGAGAGTACACAGACAACGGCCTGAACACAGAGGTGAGTACACAGACAATGGCCTGAACACAGAGAGAGGCCTGTACACAGATAGAGGTGAGTACACAGACAGCGGTCTGAACACAGATAGAGGTGAGTACACAGACAACGGCCTGAACACAGAGAGAGGCCTGAACACAGACAGAGGTGAGTACATAGACAGCGGCCTGTACACAGATAGAGGTGAGTACACAGACAGTGGCTGGAATTCAGACAGTGGCCTGAACACATAGGTGAGTACACAGACAGCGGCCTGAACACAGATAGAGGTGAGTACACAGACAGCTGCCTGAACACAGATAGAGGTGAGTACACAGACAGCAGCCTGAACACAGATAGAGGTGATGTAAGGTTCTTTGTCTCTTTTGACATGTTCCTTGAAACTCAGTTTTCTGTCGGCCATTTTGCTTTCTGTCTTTCTGCAGCTCTTGCCCTCAGTTAATATGGAGTTTCCAGTTTTCATGTTCCCGCCCTGATTCTCTCCCTCTTGCTTCTTAAGCAGCCTCAGCTGAACAATCAGTGCTCCTGAATCAAGCCTCAGTCAGTCTGTGACCTGACTCCTGGAAGCCTTGGACTTGTACTCCAGCTATTCCCTACTGAGGAACCTTGGAACACTTTTGGACTCTGGAAACCTGCTGTCTGGTGAATCCATGTTTGCAGAGGAATTACGGTACAGAGAAGAGATCCTGAACCTGCTTTGGAGAGTTATTGTAGAGCTTGAAGTTACTCTGGCCTGCTGTGTCTCCTGCCTCTGTTCCTGCAAACTGTGTGACCTTTTCTGCATGCTTGTATGAAGTAATACAAGTCATTTCATATCAACCTGTGTCTCATGTGTTTTCCTCGCACCCAAGCACAAGACGCTATAGGAACTGTACACTATACATGACAAGATTCAGGAGCCAATGTTTAGTGTCTGCTGGGTCTGGGAAAGCCGTGTCTGCTGTGACTGTGGATATCAGATGTCCGTTTAATACCTTCTGTGATGACAGTGGTTGTGACTTCTCACAACCATTCCAGGTGAGCACATTCCCTTAAATGTTACTCTGGAGTGTTACCACAGGTAAACACTATTGTTTTTTTTTTTTTTCTCCTTTCCTCTTCTCCTTCCAGCACTTCTGCCTTAAAAGATCTGGAAGATGGAGGCCCGCATAAAGGAGCTTTGCGGAGTGACTGATACAATCCTTGCAGATATACAGACTATAAAGACCCGTTTTGCAAGCCTACAGGACCTCACTAATCATAATTTGCAAGTGTTTGGACAAACTACCCAGGAATTACGAGCCAGGATTGAGGCTCTAGAGGAACGAGTCCAGGTTCCTGTCATAACCCCGAGTTCTGGGATCCCCAAGTTACCTCCTTTTCGTTTTGGCGGTGAACATGAGAAATTCAGGGGATTTATTAATCAATGCAATCTATTTTTCTCTGCACATGCTTCACAATTTCCCACTGAACGATCCAAAGTACTTACTATAATCATGTTGCTTACCAATAAGGCTTTGATGTGGGCAAACCCTCTGATTGAGACTGAGGATGATTGTTTGAATCACCTTGATGCTTTTATTTCAGCCATGGGGCAGGTGTTTGATGACCGCAATCGAGGTGCAACAGCTGAAGCAGCCATGTTAACTTTGCGCCAAGGTAAGCGTTCAGTAGCCGAATATGCCTTGGATTTCAGGAGATGGGCTCTTGATACCACTTGGGACACTTCCGCCAAAAAATCTATTTTTCGGAAAGGGTTGTCTCCACTGATTAAGGATGAACTTGCTCGTGCCGACCCTCCCACTGCGTTAGGTGACTTTATCAACTATTGTATCCGTATTGATGCTCGTCTGACTGAACGCAGACAAGAGAGATGGTTCGAAAATAATCGCACTAACCTTTTTCCTACCTCCCTCCTCAGCTAAGGAACCTTTGAGTAGGATCACAAGGGAACCAGAACCTGAACCCATGCAGGTGGACTCTTTACAAAGACGGGTTAGTGATGCACGCAAAGAACATCGTATAAAGGAAAATCTATGTTTTTACTGTGGTAAGTCAGGGCACTTCATTATAAACTGCCCCAGCCGTTCTCGTAAGACTACTGCAGCAGTCATTCACTGTGAGTGTTGCGAGAGGAGCTCTGTCATGTCCGAGCCTCAGGCTCCAGAGAGATCTGCTGCAAGAGATCTTGATTTTTCGGACTTAAACTCTGTTAGTTCTGGGGACAATGACGGTATAAACGCTGCAATTTTTCAAGTTTCCTCAGCAGTGTCCCAGCTGAGTTGTAAAAGAAACAATTCTCATTGCTTCCTTTCCATCAAACTCTGGGTGGACTCAGTCTGGGTGTCTAGCTCTGCTATGATCGACTCAGGAGCAAGTGGAAATTTTATGGATATCTCCTTTGCTCTGAAACAGGGGATACGTTCAGTGAAGAAGGCTACTCCAGTACAGATGGAGACTGTGGATGGCTCCCTGCTGACCTCTGGACCAGTGGATCAGGAAACAGAGCCTTTGAGGGTCCTTATGGGTAAAGATCATCAGGAGAAAATGTCTTTTATGCTTATCTCTTCTCCCCACTTTCCCATTATTCTAGGGCTACCATGGCTGCAGGCGCAGAATCCTACGATTAACTGGGAGACCAAGGAATTACACTTTCCGGAGAAACAGATGAGTCAAAGGGGTTTCAGCTTGCTCTGTTCCTAAAGGAACCATGTCAGTCCCTGAACTACCAGCTGTATACCAGGACTATGTGGATTTATGTGACAAGAAGAACGCTGATCAGCTTCCTCCTCACCGTCCATATGATTGTCCAATCGAATTATTGCCTGGAGCCGAGATACCTTTTGGTAAGATCTACCCCCTAGCGGGGCCCGAGCTAAAAGCTTTGAAGGACTACATAGATGAAAATCTAGCCAAAGGCTTCATACGCCCCTCTTCATCTCCCGCAGGTGCACCCATCTTCTTTGTGAAGAAGAAAGATGGATCTCTGAGACCCTGCATAGACTATAGGGAACTCAATAAGGTTACTATTAGAAACCGTTATCCATTGCCTTTAATCCCTGAGTTGTTGGAGAGAGTGCGGCACGCCAAAATTTTCTCTAAACTGGATCTCCGTGGGGCCTATAACTTGGTCCGTATTAGACCTGGGGATGAATGGAAGACTGCATTCAGGTCACGCTATGGACACTTTGAATATCTAGTTATGCCTTTTGGTCTGAGTACCGCCCCAGCCACTTTCCAACACTTGGTGAATGACATCTTCAGGGATCTCCTAGATACATTTGTGGTGATTTATCTGGATGATATTCTAATTTTTTCTAACTCCACAGAGGAACATCATGGACATGTGAGAATTGTCTTAGAACGCCTAAGACAAAACCATCTCTACATCAAACTTGAAAAGTGTGAATTCCATAGGACCGAAATTCAATTTCTGGGGTATGTACTATCTACGCAAGGGATTAGTATGGATGGAAGCAAGACCCAGGCCATCAAGGATTGGCCAATTCCTAGAAATGTGAAGGAGGTGCAGCGCTTCATCGGGTTTGCCAACTTCTATAGACGTTTCATTAGGAATTTCTCTGAGGTAGTGTCACCTATCACCCAACTTACCCGGAAACAGTCTAGGTTCTCCTGGACCCCGCAAGCGCAGGAAGCATTTTCCTGTTTAAAGGATAAATTTACCACCGCACCTATCTTAGTACATCCCAACCCCGAGCTTGCCTTCATAATAGAGGTGGATGCTTCAGACTGTGCCGTTGGAGCTATACTCTCTCAGAGAACAGGTGAGAAGAATGTCTTGCATCCCTGTGCCTTCTTTTCCCAGCAGTTGTCTTCGGCTGAGAGGAACTACGATGTGGGCAATAGAGAATTGTTGGCCATTATTGCCGCCTTCAAGGAATGGAGACACCTTCTTCAGGGAGCTGCACAGCAAATAGTCGTCCTGACAGACCATCGTAACCTTGAATTTATCAGGTCGGCTAAGTGCCTGACTCCTCGCCAGGCTCGCTGGAATCTTTTCCTAAACCAATTTAATTTTGTCATTTCTTATAGACCAGGATCGCGCAATGGAAAGGCTGATGCACTCTCTAGGATTCATTCAGCAGAGACACGTCCACTTACTCCTCCTAAGACTATTCTTCCTGACTCTAGATTCCTGGGAGTGATTCATAATCAAGACCTACTTAAGGACATCAAGGAAGCATACCATGCGGATTCTTTGTTGGCTCAACCCCCAAGGGACGTAAGTCTTGTCTTTAAGAATGGTGTGTGGATTCAGGGACAACGTCTGTATGTACCTGAAACAGTCAGATTAAGAGTATTGCAACTCATCCACGATTCCAAGATAGCCGGGCATAGGGGAATTCTAAAGACACAAGAATTTCTTTTTCGTTTCTTTTGGTGGCCCACTTACAGGAAAGATGTTTTAAACTATGTCACTTCATGTGAAGTCTGTGCAAGATGCAAGACACCTCGCTCCTCACCAACTGGTCTGTTACAACCTCTTCCCACCCCGTCCCGCCCCTGGGGATCCATTTCTATGGACTTCATTGTGGAGTTACCAACCTCTCAAGGGAAGAACACCATTCTAGTGGTGGTTGATCGTCTAACAAAGGCAGCTCATTTTATCCCTTGTGTCGGCTTACCCACTGCAAAACAGACATCAGACTTGATGATTAAGAATGTGTTTCGCTTACATGGAGTACCGGATGAGGTCATTTCGGATCGAGGGGTGCAATTCACTTCAAGGTTTTGGCAAAATTTCTGTGCCGCATTGGACATTAAAGTAAACCTTTCTTCTGCTTTTCATCCCCAGACTAATGGACAGACAGAACGAACCAATCAGACCCTGGAGCAGTATCTCCGCTGCTTTATCTGTCACCTACAGGATGATTGGATGGATCTACTTCCACTGGCTGAGTTCTCTTATAACAACTCTCAGAGCGCCTCCACTAAGCAGTCTCCTTTTTACTCTAATCTAGGTTATCATCCTAACATTCTACCACGATTTCCCATAGAAACACCTTTACCAGCAGTGGCTGAAAGAATCACGTCTTTACAGAAGAATATGGATCTTCTAAAGGAAAATCTGGAATCGGCTCAAGAAAGGTACAAGAAAGCAGCAGATAAATTTCGTAAACCTGCACCAGCTTTCAAGGTAGGAGATTTGGTCTGGCTGTCAACCAGAAATCTTAAAATAAAGATTCCATCGTCTAAATTGGGACATAAGTACATTGGACCTTATAAGATCATAAGATTATAAGTGCTGTTGCTTGTCGTCTTCAACTGCCCAGAACTATGAGAATCCACCCTGTCTTTCATGTATCCCTACTAAAGGCTGCAACACCCAATACGTTTCCTGGACGCTCTTCTCCTTGCCCTGACCCAGTGCTGGTCGATGGTCAGGAAGAATTTATGGTGGAAAGGATTCTAGATTCCAGGTTATACAGAAATCAGTTACAATATTTGATTAAATGGCAGGGCTACCCAGTGGAGGACAACTCATGGAACCAGTCAATAATGTAAATGCTCCTCGCCTGCTCCGCCAGTTTCATCAGAGGTACCCTGACAAGCCTGGTCTGAGGTCATCCGGAGGTTGTCCTTAAGGAGGGAGTAATGTAAGGTTCTTTGTCTCTTTTGACATGTTCCTTGAAACTCAGTTTTCCGTCGGCCATTTTGCTTTCTGTCTTTCTGCAGCTCTTGCCCTCAGTTAATATGGAGTTTCCAGTTTTCATGTTCCCGCCCTGATTCTCTCCCTTTTGCTTCTTAAGCAGCCTCAGCTGAACAATCAGTGCTCCTGAATCAAGCCTCAGTCAGCCTGTGACCTGACTCCTGGAAACCTAGGATTTTGGACTCCAGCTATTTCCTACTGAGGAACTTTGGAACACTTTTGGACTCTGGAAACCTGCTGTCTGGTGAATCCATGTTTGCAAAGGAATTACGGTACAGAGAAGAGATCCTGAACCTGCTTTGGAGATTTATTGTAGAGCTTGAAGTTACTCTGGCCTGCTGTGTCTCCTGCCTCTGTTCCTGCAAACTGTGTGACCTTTTCTGCATGCTTGTATGAAGTAATACAAGTCATTTCATTTCAACCTATGTCTCCTGTGTTTTCCTCGCACCCAAGCACAAGACGCTATAGGAACTGTACACTATACATGACAGGTGAGTACACAGACAGCAGCCTGAACACAGATAGAGGTGAGTACACAGACAGCGGCCTGAACACAGATAGAGGTGAGTACACAGACAGCAGCCTGAACACAGATAGAGGTGAGTACATAGACAGCGGCCTGTACACAGATAGAGGTGAGTACACAGACAGCGGCCTGAATACAGATAGAGGTGAGTACACAGATAGCGGCCTGTACACAGATAGAGGTGAGTACACAGATAGAGGTGAGTACACAGATAGAGGTGAGTACACAGACAGTGGCCGGAATTCAGACAGTGGCCTGAACACATAGGTGAGTACACAGACAGCGGCCTGAACACAGATAGAGGTGAGTACACAGACAGAGGCCTGAACACCGATAGAGGTGAGTACACAGACAGCGGCCTGAACACAGATAGAGGTGAGTACACAGACAGTGGCCTGAACACAGATAGAGGTGAGTACACAGACAGCGGCCTGAACACAGATAGAGGTGAGTACACAGACAGCGGCCTGAACACAGATAGAGGTGAGTACACAGACAGAGGCCTGAACACCGATAGAGGTGAGTACACAGACAGCGGCCTGAACACAGATAGAGGTGAGTACACAGACAGTGGCCTGAACACAGATAGAGGTGAGTACACAGACAGCGGCCTGAACACAGATAGAGGTGAGTACACAGACAGCGGCCTGAACACAGATAGAGGAGAGTACACAGACAGCGGCCTGAACACAGATAGAGGTGAGTACACAGACAGCGGCCTGAACACAGATAGAGGAGAGTACACAGACAGCGGCCTGAACACAGATAGAGGTGAGTACACAGACAGCAGCCTGAACACAGATAGAGGTGAGTACATAGACAGCGGCCTGTACACAGATAGAGGTGAGTACACAGACAGCGGCCTGAATACAGATAGAGGTGAGTACACAGACAGCGGCCTGTACACAGATAGAGGTGAGTACACAGATAGAGGTGAGTACACAGACAGTGGCCGGAATTCAGACAGTGGCCTGAACACATAGGTGAGTACACAGACAGCGGCCTGAACACAGATAGAGGTGAGTACACAGACAGAGGCCTGAACACCGATAGAGGTGAGTACACAGACAGCGGCCTGAACACAGATAGAGGTGAGTACACAGACAGCGGCCTGTACACAGATAGAGGTGAGTACACAGACAGCGTCCTGTACACAGATAGAGGTGAGTACACAGACAGCGGCCTGAACACAGATAGAGGTGAGTACACAGACAGCGGCCTGAACACAGATAGAGGAGAGTACACAGACAGCGGCCTGAACACAGATAGAGGTGAGTACACAGACAGCAGCCTGAACACAGATAGAGGTGAGTACATAGACAGCGGCCTGTACACAGATAGAGGTGAGTACACAGACAGCGGCCTGAATACAGATAGAGGTGAGTACACAGACAGCGGCCTGTACACAGATAGAGGTGAGTACACAGATAGAGGTGAGTACACAGACAGCGGCCTGTACACAGATAGAGGTGAGTACACAGATAGAGGTGAGTACACAGACAGTGGCCTGAACACAGATAGAGGTGAGTACACAGACAGCGGCCTGAACACAGATAGAGGTGAGTACACAGACAGCGGCCTGAATACATATAGAGGTGAGTACATAGACAGCGGCCTGTACACAGATAGAGGTGAGTACACAGATAGAGGTGAGTACACAGATAGAGGTGAGTACACAGACAGTGGCCGGAATTCAGACAGTGGCCTGAACACATAGGTGAGTACACAGACAGCGGCCTGAACACAGATAGAGGTGAGTACACAGACAGCGGCCTGAACACCGATAGAGGTGAGTACACAGACAGCGGCCTGTACACAGATAGAGGTGAGTACACAGATAGAGGTGAGTACACAGATAGAGGTGAGTACACAGACAGTGGCCGGAATTCAGACAGTGGCCTGAACACATAGGTGAGTACACAGACAGCGGCCTGAACACAGATAGAGGGGAGTACACAGACAGAGGCCTGAACACCGATAGAGGTGAGTACACAGACAGCGGCCTGAACACAGATAGAGGTGAGTACACAGACAGTGGCCTGAACACAGATAGAGGTGAGTACACAGACAGCGGCCTGAACACAGATAGAGGAGAGTACACAGACAGCGGCCTGAACACAGATAGAGGTGAGTACACAGACAGCGGCCTGTACACAGATAGAGGAGAGTACACAGACAGCGGCCTGATCACAGAGAGAGGCGAGTATACAGACAGCAGCCTGAACACAGATAGAGGTGAGTACACAGACAGCGGCCTGATCACAGAGAGAGGCGAGTATACAGACAGCAGCCTGAACACAGATAGAGGGGAGTACACAGACAGTGGCCTGAACACAGATAGAGGTGAGTACACAGACAGCAGCCTGAACACAGATAGAGGTGAGTACACAGACAGCGGCCTGAACACAGACATTGGCCGTAATACAGACAGCGGCTGGAACACAGATAGAGGTGAGTACACAGACAGTGGCCTGAATACATATAGAGGTGAGTACACAGACAGCGGCCTGAACACAGATAGAGGTGAGTACACAGACAGCGGCCTGAACACAGATAGAGGAGAGTACACAGACAGCAGCCTGAACACAGATAGAGGTGAGTACACAGACAGCGGCCTGAACACAGACATTGGCCGTAATACAGACAGCGGCTGGAACACAGATAGAGGTGAGTACACAGACAGTGGCCTGAACACAGACATTGGCCGTAATACAGACAGCGGCTGGAACACAGATAGAGGTGAGTACACAGACAGCGGCCTGAACACAGACATTGGCCGTAATACAGACAGCGGCTGGAACACAGATAGAGGTGAGTACACAGACAGCGGCCTGAACACAGATAGAGGTGAGTACACAGACAGCAGCCTGAACACAGATAGAGGTGAGTACACAGACAGCGGCCTGAACACAGACATTGGCCGTAATACAGACAGCGGCTGGAACACAGATAGAGGTGAGTACACAGACAGTGGCCTGAATACATATAGAGGTGAGTACACAGACAGCAGCCTGAACACAGATAGAGGTGAGTACACAGACAGCAGCCTGAACACAGATAGAGGTGAGTACACAGACACCGGCCTGAACACAGATAGAGGTGAGTACACAGACAACGGCCTGAACACAGACATTGGCCGTAATACAGACAGCGGCTGGAACACAGATAGAGGCGTGTACACAGAAGAAGCCATTCTGTTATGTTTAGGTAGCTGAGGAGAAATAGCAAAAACGGTAATACACCAGAGAGGCTGGAACCTATTGGATTGCAGTAACCTGAACTAACCACACAACTAGAGGTAGCCGTGGAGCGTTCCTACGTTGATCCTAGATGCCTCGTCACAGCCTGAGAGATAACTACATCTAAAGGCAGAAAGATGAAAGATGAAAAGCTATCTGCCCCGGAGCAGATGCCCAGAGAAAATAGGAAGCCCCCAAACATGTAATGGCGGTTAGACAAGAGGAAATACAGACACAGACAGAAAATAGAATGATAGAAAACAGAGAGTAGCGGCGCCAGTGCACATATACCCTAATCAGCTGCAAGTATTTTTAGACCTTCCACCATAAAGAAGGGGAAAAACAGAAATAAATGGATAAATAAATACTCGCGCTGTGATTATAGTATAGCAACAATAACTGATAAGAACTGATCAAACCAATTACCTGTAGATAAGAAGTTCAAAAAGGGAGGGGTATTTATTGATTGAAGAAAGAGATGCAGAAAATCGTACCAGGTGAGACTGCGCCTTTTTCAAGATGGCTAAAAAAAGGAGAATATACTTAAAGAAATGGGTCTAAATAATAAATGCAAGGATGTAAGTATCAAAAAATAATACATATAGTTCACCCTGGGGTGAGTTTAAAAGCGAACGCGAAAGAAGAATTGCACTAAAGGTGGCAAAAAGCTCTCTAATAATTCTAAAGACTGTACCACAGATGACGCACTGTTCACAGAATAGGGTGACAAAATAAAAACTAAAAGTGAGCAAAGCAGATAGACTAAATATATAATTTTAGGAAGGTGATTACATTATAACGCTAATAGGTAAATAATGCGCTGCATAAAAAACGCAAAATTGAGGCATTAGGGAACATATTAATGGTGGTAAGCGAAATCAAGCGATAGATCTGAAAATGCGCACAAAGTAAAATATGTGGTATACGTTGTGATTGGAGTGTTGCTGTGAAATAAGCGCAAATGGTGATAACAAAAATATCTCACGGGGGTAACCAGAAGGGCTAAAAACAGAAGATTCACCGTAAGTAAAACATTAATGGTGCAGAGAGTAAAACAGAACTTATCTGAAAAAATGGGGAGTGCGCTGAGTCCTTGGAGGTCCGGTGATAGTTCCTTGCTGCAGGGCAGGCCAGTGACGGAGAGCTGTCCCGGCCGGAGACGCTCTCACGCCGAACCTGGGTGTGCAGAGATGGAAGCAGGAAGTGAGGACGCGGCGGAGGCCGCGTCTGGCGTCGGTGGAGCTCAAGGGTTCGGGTCACGTGACTGCAGTAAATCACGTGGTGCCCCAGCAGAAGTCCGGGAAAGAAATTTTTAAAATAAAAAGCAAAGGATGATGTGTTTAAAGAGCCGTTCCTACGCGTTTCAGAATCAACGGATTCCTTCCTCAGGGATGGCTCTCTCAGCACAGGAACATATATTTATATCGTCCATCAATTAGTTAGGGGCCAATGGTTAAATGGTCCTCGTTAATAAGATTAACTCCTTATGTCCCGTGATAAAAATGATCTAATGGTGGTAATGGCGTTTATTCAAAGGCAAAAAGTTCTATATCGTTATATCTGCTCGTAGTGTAGGTTCTGAGGTAGAGGTAATAGTTTTTTTGAAAAAATATTTTTTTAGAGCTAACTTCCTCATGAATTGTTTAATGCCTATGAAGGCTTCAAATTTATTGAATCTTGTGGCTGGTGCAAATTTCAGCCCTTTTCTCAATAGGGATTCTTCATTAGTTTTCAGTGGATATTTACTTAAGTTAAAAATTTTTTGAGAATCCTCCTTTATTTCTTTTGGTTTCCTCTTTTTTCGGGAGAGTTTCCCCCCCCTGCAGCCCCTTTTCCGTTTTTTCTTTGGCCCAACTGAAAAAACGGATTGATAGAGCTACTTTTCTTAAGTGGCTGAGTACTACTAATATAACTGTCAGTTTGTGTGCTGGTTGTTGCACTTGGTCCAGCTGTGTTATTAAGATTTTCATGAATAGTATCAGGTATTGATAAGATCTCATATCTATTTTCTGTGGCGATAGGGGTATTGGTGACCATGGAGGTGTTTATGACCATAGGGGTCGTGATATTTCGATGTTCTTCAGAAGTGGGGGCCATAGATCGAGTAATGCTCAAGCCAATAGGAGTGGGTGTTACTTCACAGAACCTAGGTAGATTTAAATCTTCTGAGTCTGGGCAGATAGAAAATCTGTCTTCAGATGACATACTGGACAGATCACTACCATTAATTTGATCAATAGTTTCAAGTTCATCCAATTCCCTATGTGGTTGAATATTGCAGTTTGGTATTGCATCCCTACCAAACTTGCGTTTTTTTCTTTCTATTATCTCTTTTTCTTTGTTATTAATACGATGTTTAATGCTGTCTGATAAATATCTGATTTCTGGATGATTTTTATATGGATCAATCTCTTTAAATAGTTTCGAAATGTCTGCTTTGTTTGAGATTAGTTGTTTTTTCCTTTTATTAATGATAAAAGAGACTGCTTGTTTTGAAAAACTTTTGAGAAGGGTATCCCATTCCTTAAGAGTGGAGGGATCCCCTATATCACCAAACAGAGATTTATGTATTAGAAGGCCTTTTGGGATGCAGTCAAAAGTCAGATATCTTTCTAAGGTCACTACCTCCCAAAGGACGGTACGCAATACTAAACAAATGTATCATAAAAAGGGACCGACCGACCCTTTTAATAAAGCTATAATGGGTTTTTACCCCTGCAAAAATTGCAAAATGTGCAAAACGCTGAAACTTAACCGAAAAAAATTTATTAATGCCCAGAATGGAATTGAGTTCCCCATTAGGGATTATATTAGCTGTTCCTCAACAGGTGTCATATATGTAATTGAATGTCCATGCCATAAAATGTATGTGGGTAGAACAATACGCCCCTTATGTAAGCGCATTGGAGAACATCTCCGCAACATTAGGAATAAATTTATGATCATCCCTTATCTAGACACTTTAAATTAAACCACAAGGGATCAACGGAGGGCATAAAAATTACAGGTATAAAAAAAGTCACAAGGGACTGGCGGAAAGGTGACTTTATAAAACAAATGTCAAGAGAAGAAACCCGCTGGATTTTTCAATTGGACACCCTAAAAACCAAGGGGACTGAATAACGATATAGAACTTTTTGCCTTTGAATAAACGCCATTACCACCATTAGATCATTTTTATCACGGGACATAAGGAGTTAATCTTATTAACGAGGACCATTTAACCATTGGCCCCTAACTAATTGATGGACGATATAAATATATGTTCCTGTGCTGAGAGAGCCATCCCTGAGGAAGGAATCCGTTGATTCTGAAACGCGTAGGAACGGCTCTTTAACACATCATCCTTTGCTTTTTATTTTAAAAATTTCTTTCCCGGACTTCTGCTGGGGCACCACGTGACTTACTGCAGTCACGTGACCCGAACCCTTGAGCTCCACCGACGTCAGACGCGGCCTCCGCCGCGTCCTCACTTCCTGCTTCCATCTCTGCACACCCAGGTTCGCGTGAGAGCGTCTCCGGCCGGGACAGCTCTCCGTCACTGGCCTGCCCTGCAGCAAGGAACTATCACCGGACCTCCAAGGACTCAGCGCACTCCCCATTTTTTCAGATAAGTTCTGTTTTACTCTCTGCACCATTAATGTTTTACTTACGGTGAATCTTCTGTTTTCAGCCCTTCTGGTTAACCCCGTGAGATATTTTTGTTATCACCATTTGCGCTTATTTCACAGCAACACTCCAATCACAACGTATACCACATATTTTACTTTGTGCGCATTGTCAGATCTATCGCTTGATTTCGCTTACCACCATTAATATGTTCCCTAATGCCTCAATTTTGCGTTTTTTATGCAGCGCATTATTTACCTATTAGCGTTATAATGTAATCACCTTCCTAAAATTATATATTTAGTCTATCTGCTTTGCTCACTTTTAGTTTTTATTTTGTCACCCTATTCTGTGAACAGTGCGTCATCTGTGGTACAGTCTTTAGAATTATTAGAGAGCTTTTTGCCACCTTTAGTGCAATTCTTCTTTCCGCGTTCGCTTTTAAACTCACCCCAGGGTGAACTATATGTATTATTTTTTGATACTTACATCCTTGCATTTATTATTTAGACCCATTTCTTTAAGTATATTCTCCTTTTTTTAGCCATCTTGAAAAAGGCGCAGTCTCACCTGGTACGATTTTCTGCATCTCTTTCTTCAATCAATAAATACCCCTCCCTTTTTGAACTTCTTATCTACAGGTAATTGGTTTGATCAGTTCTTATCAGTTATTGTTGCTATACTATAATCACAGCGCGAGTATTTATTTATCCAGAAAATAGAATGAGCAAACGCTGGGGCCCAATCTGTCTAGACAGAAAAGTACAGGAAAGAATTCTGACTGCAATCCAACAAAAAACCCTAAAAAATACCAACACTTCTGATTGCCAAAAAACCTGAGATCACATGATCTCATCCACCTAAATCAGTTCTCTGGTGTAACAAAACTAAGCCGCAGCCACTGAAAAAACAGGAAAAAGCAAATGAACAAATAACAGTGGCTTCAGATAAACTGAGAGGAGCACAGGCCCCAGGAGGGGACCCGGCTGACCTCCACAGAAGTGCAGAAAACTATGCAAAAAGCAAGCACAAAAAGAAAAGCAGAAAATATCTTATCTGATAGCAGCAGATGCAGGCAAGACTCAGCAAGCTTCCAAATGAACCAGGAACCACAATTGAAACAAGAACAATTGATCACCGGCAACCATGATGGGAGGGAACCTCCCTTATATAAGACCAGTCAGTGATCCCAGATTGCCATTCCTCGCTGGAAGGTTCAGTACTGTCTGTAACCACCAGAGGGAGCCTCTGCTCAGAAACCATCTCTAGCACATTCACAACACCATTCTTTCGGCGATTTGGAGGTCACTGTGGGTCGTTGTTGCTGAAAGGTGAAATTCCTCCTCATCTTCAGCTTTTTAGCAGAGGCGGAAGGTTCTGATGTGAAATTGTCTGATATTTGTTCTGTCCACAGTTCTCTCCCCCTTGAATAAAGCCCCAGTACAGCTGCTGAAAACTAGCCCCAGAACAGAATGCTGCCTCCACCATGCCTCACTGTGGGAATGGGGTCTTCTAGTGATGTCCAATGTTGTCTTTGCACCTTGTGTAATTATGGCCACAAAGTTCCCCCTCATCTCAGACTTTGATTGTACCACCCTACCCACAGGCCGGATATATGTAAAATACGGGGGATTGTGGTCACATGCAGGTCACAACCAGGACTAGCCAGAAATTCCTGAATCTCCCTAATGTAAGCGCTGTGGAATATGTTGGCGCTATATAAAGATTATTATTACTTATTGTAGCTATGACTTATGGCAATCAAAGGCTCAGGGCATGTGAGCACTGACAGCGCCCCCCATGTGAGCACTTATAGCACCCCATATATGAGCTCTGGCAGCGCCCCCATGTGAGCACTTGTAGCACCCCCCTATATGAGCACTTGCAGCGCCCCCTATTGGAGCACTGACAGCGCCCCACCATGTGAGCACTTTTAGCATCCCCCTGTATGAGCACTGGCAGTTCCCCCCATGTGAGCACTTGTAGCAACCCCCCTATACGAGCACTGGCAGCGGCCCCTATATGAGCATTAACAGCAGCCCCTATATAAGCACTGGCCCCCTATATGAACACTGTCAGCAACCCCTATTTTAGCACTGGCAGCGCCCTTTATATGAGCAGTGGCAGCGCCCCCTATATGAGCAGTGGCAGCGGCCTCCTATATGAGCACTGGCAGCGCCCCCTATATGAGCACTGGCAGCAGCGCCCCTTATATGATCACTGGCAGCGGCTCCTAATGGCATGGCAGCGCCTCCTATATGAGCAGTGGCAGCGGCCTCCTATATGAGCAGTGGCAGCGGCCTCCTATATGAGCAGTGGCAGCGGCCTCCTATATGAGCAGTGGCAGCGGCCTCCTATATGAGCAGTGGCAGCGGCCTCCTATATGAGCACTGGCAGCGGCCTCCTATATGAGCACTGGCAGCGGCCTCCTATATGAGCACTGGCAGAAGCCCCTATATGAGCACTGACAGAAGCCCTCTATATGAGCACTGACAGTGCCCCCTATATGAGCACTGGCAGCGCCCCCTATATGAGCACTGACAGCACCCCCTATATGAGGAGTGGCAGCGGCCCCCTATATGAGCACTGGTACAGTGCCCCCTATATGAGCAGTGGCAGCAGCCCCCTATATGAGCACTGGCAGCAGCCCCCTATATGAGCACTGGCAGCAGCCCCCTATATGAGCACTGACAGAAGCCCTCTATATGAGCACTGACAGAAGCCCCTATATGAGCACTGACAGCGCCCCCTATATGAGCAGTGGCAGCACCCATCTATGAGCAGTGGCAGCGCCCCCTCTATGAGCAGTGGCAGCAGCCCCCTATATGTGCACTGGCAGAAGCCCCTATATGAGCAGTGTCAGCAGCCCCCTATATAAGCACTGGCAGCAGCCCCTATATGAGGAGTGGCAGTGTCCCCCTATATGACCACTAGGGTTGAGCATTCCGATACCGCAAGTATCGGGTATCGGCCGATATTAGCTGTATCGGAATTCGATTCCGAGTTCCGATATTTTCGTCTTATCGGATACCGGAATTGGATTTGTCACTGTCACTGTCAGTGTCCGTCGGTCGGGTCTGTCAGGAGTCAGCGGCACTTACCTGGCAGAAGATCTCCGGCGGTCACGTCCTGGACTGCTTCATGGCCGCCATCCTCTTTCCCCGGCGGTCACATGCAGTTTCTCGCGATAACTGCAGTGACTGCTGGGTAATCCGGCCGTAAAGCAGTCAGTCTGATGACGTCACCGCCGGGGAAGCAGGTAATCAGCTGTGCTGGCGAGATGTCAGGCTCTGCCTGTCATTCCGATGTAGCAGAGCTGGATCGTCGTGGGACTGTCGTTATGGACTGCGTCGGACAGGTGGTATACTGTTGGTTTGTTTTTTTTCTTTTTTTACAGGAGATCGATGGCGTCGCAGGAATGAGAGTATAATAAAATAAATGAAAACTGTGTTGTCTCTTTTATTTCATTAAAAGTACTTTTTTCTTGCTTTGTCTTTTTTTTATACATTTAATAACTTTGGGATTAATAATGGATCGGTGTCTTATTGACGCCTCTCCATTATTAACCGGGCTTATTGTCACCGTGCAATCAACGGTGACATTAACCCCTTATTACCCCACTTGCCACCGCTACAGGGCAGTGGGAAGAGCCGGGTAAAGTGCCACAATTGGCACATCTTTTGATGCGCCAAATGTGGGGCTGCTGTAGCCTGGTATTATCAGGCTGTTGAGGGCCAAAATCCATGGGCCTTGACAGTTTTTTAATACCAGGCCGCAGCAGTCTGCATTTTACTTGGCTGGTTAACAAGAATAGGGGGACCCCCACGGCGTTTTTTTTCGAGGGGATTCCCTATTTTTGTTAACCAGCCAAGCTAAGCAGACTGCTGTGGCCTGGTATTATCAGGCTGGCAAGGTCCATGGATCTTGGCTCCTTAACAGCCTGAAAATCCAGGCCTCAGCGGTCTGCTTCATCTGGCTGGTTAACAAAAATAGGGGGGACCCCACGCCAATTTTTTTCGAAGGGATCCCCTATTTTTGTTAATCAGCCAAGATATGCAGACTGCTGTGGCCTGGTATTATCAGGCTGGCAAGGTCCATGGATCTTGGCTCCTTAACAGCCTGAAAATCCAGGCCTCAGCGGTCTGCTTCATCTGGCTGGTTAACAAAAATAGGGGGGACCCCACGCCATTTTTTTTTTCGAGGGGATCCCCTATTTTTGTTAACCAGTTCCCTCTGACGTCACTGATGGTGTCCCTGGCTGACCTGAAGTGAAAGTGGAAAGCAATCAATTAAGCTTTCCACTTCCTCTCCTGTCAGCCAGGAGAGGAACTCATTCATTTGGGGGTTTACTGTGAGGCTGCAGCATTAGCTGCGGTCCCTGCAGTAAACATTAACCCTTTCTGAAGGATTACACCGTGGGACCTGACTGTGCATCGGATTGGTAAGAATAATTTTGCTTTATTATTTTATTTTTATTACAGGAAATGGTTTTAGCAGGAAAATAAAATATGGTCAAAAACTGTGTGATTATTTCATTAAACTTCATTTTTATTAAAGTGTGTGTGTTTGATTTTTCTTTCATACAATAGGATTAATAATTGATAGTTGTCTAATTGACAGCTCTCAATTATTAACCTGGCTTAAAGTGACCTTTCAATTGCAAGGTCATTTTAACCCCTTATTAACCCATTCGCCACCGCTACAGGGCAATGGGAATAGACGGGCAAAGTGCCAGAAAGGGAAAATCTAATTAGAGATTTGCCCTTTCTGGGGTGTCTGGGGGCAGATGTTAGTAGCCGGGGGGGCCAAAAATAATGGTCCCTCTCTGGGCTATTATTATCTGCCCCCACTCACTGGCTCTGTCTGTCTGGTTGCGAAAATAGGGCGGGAGCCCACGCATTTTTTTTCAGCAATTTTACACCTCATATATATATATATATATACATGTCATTGAGTTTGTGACACATATATATATATTTATATTTATAGTTCATACACTTCTACATAGTATAATAGCCGCTAATTCAATTGCCGGCTTTTGTGAAAATGCAGAACCCGACATGAAATGACACTTGGTGTACATAGGGTTAACCATGTCCTTTGCTATCTGATTTGCACAAACAATTACATCAGTCTATGTGTGCAAAATTTCACACCTGTAGGGGTTAATTAAAGGTGTAAATTCGTTGTAAAAAAAACGGACTTTTTTGCTACGAATTTACACCTTTAATTAACCCCTACAGGTGTGAAATTTTGCACACATAGACTGATTTAATTGTTTGTGCAAATCAGATAGCAAAGGACATGAAAAGACATGGTTAACCCTATGTACACCAAGTGTCATTTCATGTCGGGTGCTTCTGTCTTTTCACAGAAGCCGGCTTTACCCGGCAATTGAATCAGAGGATATTTTACTATGTAGAAGTGTATAAACTATACATATATGTATATATATATATGTCACAATGACATGTATATATATATATATATATATATATATATATATATATATATATATGTATTCTATGTGTGTATATTTAGTGTTTACAAGGCAAGAATGGGGTTTTTTTAGTTACGATATTTTGTTCCCATAGACTTACATGAGACTTCCGGTATCGGTATCGGGTATCGCCGATATTTTAATGGTATCGGCGATACCATTCCGATTCCGATACTTAGGGATATCGGAAAGTATCGCTCAACTCTAATGACCACTGGTAGTGCCCCCTATATGAGCAGTGGCAGCGCCCCCTATATGAGCAGTGGCAGCGCCCCCTATATGAGCAGTGGCAGCAGCCCCCTATATGAGCACTGGCAGCGGCCCCTATATGAGGAGTGGCAGCGGCCCCTATATGAGGAGTGGCAGTGGCTCCCTATATGAGCACTGGTAGTGCCCCTATATGAGCAGTGGCAGTGCCCCTAATGAGCAGTGGCAGTGCCCCCTATATGAGCACTGGCAGCAGCCCCCTATATGAGCACTGGCAGCAGCCCCCTATATGAGCACTGGCAGCAGCTCCCTATATGAGCACTGGCAGCAGCCCCCTATATGAGCACTGGCAGCGGCCCCTATATGAGGAGTGGCAGTGGCTCCCTATATGAGCACTGGTAGTGCCCCTATATGAGCAGTGGCAGTGCCCCCTATATGAGCAGTGGCAGTGCCCATATGAGCACTGACAGCGCCCCCTATATGAGCACTGACAGCAGCCCCCTATATGAGCACTGACAGCAGCCCCCTATATGAGCACTGACAGCAGCCCCCTATATGAGCACTGGCAGCAGCCCCCTATATGCACTGGCAGCAGCCCCTATATGAGCACTGGCAGCAGCCCCCTATATGAGCACTGGCAGCGCCCCCTATATGAGCACTGACAGCGCCCCCTATATGAGCACTGGCAGCGGCCCGCTATATGTGCACTGGCAGCGCCCCCTATATGAGCACTGACAGCGCCCCCTATATGAGCACTGACAGCGCCCCCTATATGAGCACTGGCAGTGGCCCCCTATATGTGCACTGGCAGCGCCCCTATATACACTGTAACATTCACACTGTCTGTGGACGGGGATTACTCGCTTTGCAGGTCTTGGAGGTAAACACTGACACACTCAGGGTTAAAAGGTTTATTATTCACCAGTTTCAGCAGCCATTACACTGTCCGTTACACTTTCATCTTCAATAAATGAACACAGTCTCTCACTGACCCCGATCAGTATAACACGGACCCCTGTCCGTTCCCTGCTGGTGTCGGCCACACAGGTTCTCTGATCCCTCTTAGCTTCAGAGGTATCCAGTAAACATAGCACAAAATACAGTCTCTTCCTTCACAAATACTTCTCTCTGATCCCGATCAGTATAACTCACGGTTGTCAAGACCGTTACCTGTTGGATCACCACACAGGTTCCTGGACGCCTCTTGTCTTGTCTCTTTCTCATAAACTCTTCTCACTGACCCCGGTCAGAATAACACGGACTCCATTCCGTTACCTGTTGGCCACGCAGGTTCCCAGATCCCTCTTATCCGCAGAGGTCCCAATAAACACTTCTCACCGACCCCGGTCAGTATCACTCACAGTTTTCACGACCGTCCATTCCTCTGGCTCAGACTCACCAGGACTGCTTCCCCAGTCTGCGACATCCAGCCTAGAAACATGGGGGCTCTGTCCAGACTGACAGACTCCACACACCTTCCTTACATAGTTATAACCCCTCCCAGTTACCTGGCTAGTCACATGATCATGACCTCATCACAGGTCCTCAAAATTCACAACCACACACATATCTTCAGGCAAAACGGGGTACAGTGAGCCCCCCTCACCACGCAGCAAGGTAAATTGGGTAGCTCGACCCTCCCAACTCTCAGAGCTACCCGTAGCCCGGACCCAAATGTGAACAACAACTACTTAGAATTTACTTACACTTCAGAAAAAACACTCCGGGCTACATCACAGGGAGCTGCATCCCTGTAGTACATACCTCCCAATAACTATGCGGCCATTAGTATCGCTACAGCACTTATAGCACTACCTATATGAGCACTGGCAGCGCCCCCTATATGAGCACTGGTAGCGCCCCCTATATGAGCAGTGGCAGTGCCCCTATATGAGCATATGACCACTGGTAGTGCCCCTATATGAGCACTGGCAGCGCCCCCTATATGAGCAGTGGCAGCGCCCCCTATATGAGCACTGGCAGCATCCCCTATATGAGCACTGGCAGCGCCCCCTACATGAGCACTGGCAGCGCCCCCTATATGAGCAGTGGCAGCGCTCCCTATATGAGCACTGGCAGCATCCCCTATATGAGCACTGGCAGCGCCCCCTACATGAGCACTGGCAGAGCCCCCTATATGAGCAGTGGCAGCGCCCCCTATATGAGCACTGGCAGCGCCCCCTATATGAGCACTGGCAGCGCCCCCTTTATGACCACTGGCAGCGCCCCCTATATGACCACTGGCAGCGCCCCCTATATGAGCACTGGCAGCGCCCCCTATATGAGCACTGGCAGCGCCCCCTATATGAGCAGGTGATTGAATCTAGCTAGAGTAATTAGAAGCGAGCGTCAGTTCTAGATAACCAGAACGAGGAGCAGATGTTTCTCACTCACTTCCTTGCTAACACAGAGGTGCAAAACCAAAGGTGACAGAAGGAAACACCCGAACAGCCCCGGCCTCGATGGCTCCGCAGCGGCAGAAGCTCGTAGATCCACCCATCATCCAGGAACATGGGTAAAAGCGCTGGTGACCCACAGGAGGCGCTCTCTCTCTGAGTTATGGATCTATCCATCATCCGGGAACATATGGGCATTGGTGGGTAAAAGCACTGGTGACCCACAGGAGGCGCTCTCTCTCTGAGTTATGGATCCACCCATCATCCGGGGACATATGGGCATTGGTGGGTAAAAGCGCTGGTGACCCACAGGAGGCGCTCTCTCTCTGAGTTATGGATCCACCCATCATCCGGGGACATATGGGCATTGGTGGGTAAAAGCACTGGTGACCCACAGGAGGCGCTCTCTCTCTGAGTTATGGATCCACCCATCATCCGGGACATATGGGCATTGGTGGGTAAAAGCACTGGTGACCCACAGGAGGCGCTCTCTCTCTGAGTTATGGATCCACCCATCATCCGGGGACATATGGGCATTGGTGGGTAAAAGCACTGGTGACCCACAGGAGGCGCTCTCTCTCTGAGTTATGGATCCACCCATCATCCGGGGACATATGGGCATTGGTGGGTAAAAGCGCTGGTGACCCACAGGAGGCGCTCTCTCTCTGAGTTATGGATCCACCCATCATCCGGGGACATATGGGCATTGGTGGGTAAAAGCGCTGGTGACCCACAGGAGGCGCTCTCTCTCTGAGTTATGGATCTATCCATCATCCGGGAACATATGGGCATTGGTGGGTAAAAGCACTGGTGACCCACAGGAGGCGCTCTCTCTCTGAGTTATGGATCCACCCATCATCCGGGACATATGGGCATTGGTGGGTAAAAGCGCTGGTGACCCACAGGAGGCGCTCTCTCTCTGAGTTATGGATCCACCCATCATCCGGGGACATATGGGCATTGGTGGGTAAAAGCGCTGGTGACCCACAGGAGGCGCTCTCTCTCTGAGTTATGGATCCACCCATCATCCGGGGACATATGGGCATTGGTGGGTAAAAAACCTGGTGACCCACGGAGGCCCCCCTCTCTCTGAGTTATGGATCCAAAAAAAACATCCCGGGGGGAAAATTGGGGATTGGTTTGGGGAAAAGCGCTGGGGACCCACGGAGGCGCTCTCTCTCTGAGTTTTTGGGTCCACCCCTCATCCCCCGGGAAAAATTTTGGGCCCTTGGGGGTAAAAGCGTGGGACCCCCAAGGGGGGCCCTCTCTTTAGTTTTGGTTTCCCCCCATTTACCGGGGGCAATGGGAAAATTTGGGGGTAAAAACCTGGGGACCCACAGGAAGGGGCTTCTCTCTGAGTTTTTGGTCACCCCTCATCCAAAAATATGGGGGATTGGTGGGTAAAAAAAAGGGTGGTGACCCCACAGGGGGCGCTCTCTCTCTGAGTTATGGATCCAAACCCCTCATCCGGGACATATGGGCATTGGGGTAAAAAGCGTGGGGGACCCACAGGAGGCGCTCTCTCCCCTGAGTTTTGGATCCACCCATCAACCCCCCGGGCAAATGGGCATTGGTGGGGGAAAAACGCTGGTGACCCCCCAGGGGGGCTTACTTCCCCAGTTATGGTACCATCATCCGGGGAACCCTATGGGCTTTGGGGGGGGTAAAAGCCTGGGACCCCCAGGAGGTTTTCCCCCTTTTCTGATTATGGGTCCACCCATCCCGGGAAAAATATTTGGGGATTGGTTGGGGTTTAAAAACGGGGTGGGGACCCACAGGGGGGCTCTCCTCCTGAGTTTTGGATCCACCCCTCATCCAGGAAAATATGGGCATTTTTGGGTAAAAAAATGGTGACCCCAAGGAAACG